>ML685843.1:290158-417883 GCA_007922175.1 Pelusios castaneus | reverse complement strand
CAGACCTCTCCTTGCTTTCAGACAGCCCCCTAATCTTAAAAGGATACTTACCAGCAACTACAGATCACAGAGCAGAAACACTAAAGCAGGAACACAGCCCTGCAGCAGACCACGCTGCCAACTTTGCCCTCATATCTACACTGATGACACCATCACAGGGCCTAATCATGCCACCTACTCCATCAAGGGTTCGTTCACCTGCTCATCCACCAATGTGATTTATGCCATCATGTGCCGGAAATGCCCCTCTGCCTTATATATTGGACAGACAGGACAGTCTCTGCGCCAAAGAATCAATGGACACAAATCTGACATCAGAAATTGCAACACTGCAAAACCTGTAGGGGAACACTTCAATCTCCCTGCTCACTCCCTTAACGACTTGTTAATAGCTGTGTTGAAACAGATGAATAACAAATCACAGCTTCAAAGAGAGTCTGCAGAACTCGAACTTATATGCAAATTTGACTCAGTTGTCTTGGGGTTAAACAGGGACTATGGATTTTTCTCGCATTACATCAAGTGAATTGACCTCCCCCTCCCCTATGTGCTGTTCCCCAGTGTTTTGAATCCTAACACCTATTTTGATTTGCTGTTACAGCCTGACCTGATGCTATGTCATACACTCCCCTGCATTTTATTTCCTCCCACTCTGTAACTTTCCTATCTTCAAAGCGTCTGACGAAGTGGGATTTTCTCCCACGAAAGCTCATGCGATTAATAAATCTGTTAGTCTTTAAAAGTGCCACAAGACTCTGTTGTCTTTCTACAATAGACTAACATGGCTACCCCTTTGTAAGTCGACTTAGTGAGTCTACACTTAAAATTAAAGTCGACTTAAAGGGGAACTTAGAAAGTCAACCTAGAGCGTCCACACTGGACACCTAGGTCGACTTCTAGGGGCTTAGGGGTACCTAGAGGAGGTCCACGGGGGTAGGGGGGCACCCCTTGCCCAATGCCAGGGGGCTCAGCCTTTGCCCCATTGTACTTAGGTACAATGGGGCAAAGGGGGACAGGGACCCTGGCAGGGCATAGGGGCAAGGTGGGCAGGGCTCTGCCCTGCCCTGTGGGGGGGCATGCCAGGCTCCCCCGTGCCCCCCCCAGCAGGGAGGGCATTGGTGTAGCCCTGGGGTAGCCCTAAATTGACTTAGGGCTACCCCACATCTACACTGGCTTAAGTCAACTCTAAGGAGTCGACTTAAGACTTAGGTCGAATTGAAAGGTGGTGTTATTTCCTTAAGTTGACTTAAGCAAGCTACTTAAGTCAACTTAAGGAAACTGTAGTGTAGATGCAGGGTAAATTAAGTCGACTTAAGCAAGCTTAAGTCGACTTAATTTACCAGTGTAGATGCAGCCCAGGATAGCCTAGAGGAGAAAGAATTTCAGAATGTATTCAGGAGAGGTTAGGTCTATTCACAGCCCTGCCACTAGCCTGCTGGTGACCTTGGGTGAGTCGCTTCTCTGCTCTGTACCTATGTTTCCCCATCTACTTATTTTCCTTTGTGAACTCCTAATGAGAAAGTGCTATATGAGAGCTAGATAATATAATTATACCATTTAGATTCAGGGCCAGATCAAGGCCCGGGGTGGGGGGGGGGGGAGGTTGTGAGGCTGCCCAACCTTGTGGGACCCGCCCCATCATTGTGTCCCCTGTGCTGGGGGTGGGTTCAGAAGCTCCCAGGCCCTGGCCAGCACTGTGGAGGGGATTGGGGGGGGGGGGGGAAGAGAGTGCAGCCAGCGCTACCATGGGCCAGCACTGCTACGAGGGGAGGGGCCACATTGGTAGGGTGTTCTGCCCCGGGAGGAATTGCAGTCTGGCACAAGCCGGCACTGCTGCTGGAGGCTAAGGAGGGATGGACCAGAGGCCATGGCACTCCTGCCCCACCCCCAGGCTCACTGGTGAACAGACTAGCTTGTCCAGGGGCTAAGCAGGCAGAGTGAAGATGAACAGCAGCTTGCCACTCAGGCTGGCCTGGGTGGATTTGGGAGGGGGCAGTGGAGGCCCCCTTTAGGCCAAGGCCAGGGGCTGCAGCCCCTAACACCCCGGCCTTAATCCGGCCCTGTTTAGATTGAGGCAACAACAACTGAAAGTTGTCTATGCTGTTTGGAGCAGGGACCATATCATTTTACGTGTGACCCATGTTTAGAGCAATGGGGTCCTGGTCCCCACTTGGTATCTGTTCTAGGTCTAACTGCAATCCAAATGAACAGAGTAATAGTTATCTCCTATGCATAGGGCCTTTACTGCACTATATGATCATAAATGGACCATCAAGACCAAGTCTTTCAAATATAAACTATTAAAAGAATAACAGACTTAATTTATGTCCTGTTCCAGCGTCCACTGAAATCACTGGGATTCTTTCCCTTAAATTGGATGAGCATTGGGTTAAGCCTTTAGTGAAGCCATTTGCACATATTCTTTTGTGTAACCAAATGATCTCATTATTATGAAATGCTGAGATACCGGGAGCCTATACGCTTGAATGCATGTCCTCGACACTTAGTGATACGAATCATAGCCTATGTGCGTTGATAGGGTTTGTGTATTTATGTTAGGTTTGCCAGTAGGAAAAGAAGTACAGTTAAGACATGTCCTACTCCAGGAGTCTGTTTTTGTTCCTATATGCTGGGAACGGCCTTCTTCATCTTGTAGCTAATGTCTATCTTTGCCTTCAAAATTCTCCCCAAATTCATGTTTCCCACTCAGGTGTGAAATCTTACAGTGTTCTTTAGAAATACACAGGATGGTTTATTGTGTGCAATGTTTGCAACAAAATATTTGCAACTGCGTGAAATGGATTCATTGGAACTGGTGGTGCTGGCAAAATGTTTATAGTGGAGGCGCTGAGACCCACCCTTTGTATAATGGCAATCACTATGAGCCCTGTATATGACAGAAGCACCCCTCCTCTCCCCCAACACCGCTAGTTCCTGCACTTATGGTGGGAACCAAAAGCCAAGGTAAGGCCACCTGGTTTTATTTTGTATTACAAACCTAATCCCCAGGCCCAGTTTGTTGAAAGTTTCATTGGCTATGTCTACACTTGCTAAAATTAGTTCGAATTAGTTAGTTCGAACTAACTAATTTGAACTAATTTCAGTTAGTTTGAATTAGCTTAATTCGAACTAGAAAAAGTTAGTTCAAACTAAGCAAGTGCCATTCATGGCACTTGCTTAGTTCGAATTAGCGATCTCCATTCATTTCAGTGGCCAGTTAGTTCGAACTAAGAAATTAGTTCGAATTAACATGACCACATTGGCTAATTCGAACTAGTTCGTTCGAATTAACCCTTTAGTTCGAATAACCTATTCAAACTTATTAGTTCGAATTAAGGAAGCCCTTAATTCAAACTAACGAAAGCCTAGTGTAGCCATGGCTTTAGTTAATTTGAATTAAGCCTCCTTAATTCAAACTAACTTGCCAGTGTAGACATAGCCATTGAGCTTTCAGCAGCCATGGCCCAACTCAGAGTTTTGCACTGTTGTGGAACTGAAGAAACCTCTGAATCCAAATAACCCTTAGATCACTGGCTTTTACTCACATCTCATGGGAATGTCATTTAATTGATCATAAACAAAAGAACGGAAGGACAGAGAAGAGTAACATTTATGCCCAGTGGATGAACAACCCTAATTACAATATTAAAATCAAAGGCTATGTCTACACTAGCAAATTAGTTCGAATTAAGGAGGCTTAATTCAAACTAACTAAAGCCATGGCTACACTAGGCTTTAGTTAGTTCGAATGAAGGGCTTCCTAAATTCGAACTAATAAGTTCGAATAGGGCTTTAGAAGTAAGGCTTTAATTCGAACTAACTAGTTCAAATTAGCCAATGTGGCCATGTTAATTTGAACTAATTTCTTAGTTCGAACTAACCAGCCATTGAAACGAATGGAGATTGCTAATTTGAACTAACTAAAATTAATTCGAATTAGTTAGCTCGAACTAACTAATTCAAACTAATTTTAGCAAGTGTAGACATAGCCAAAGAAACTGCACATGTTTCAAATACCAGCACTTTGAACTAAAAAGAGCTTTAAGCACTAAATAAAATCCAACTCCTCCATGTTCCTTGGAATAAATGTTGATACGTTCAAGCAGTGATGCTCAGATTTAAGGAATTTTTAGGGAGTTAAGATTTGGATTTTTCATTCAAGCCAATAAACTAGAACTGTTTAATAAATGGTTTTGAAATCTAGCGAACTTTGAATAAATATTAGCTCAGACATACATCACCAAGAAGAGATCATCTCAGAGCAACGTGCCTTCTTAGTTATATGAATTTCATTTCCCTTTTTATCTCAAACCATACAGAATACAAACTAGTCGATTTGAGGGTGGCAGGGTGCACTTTGTGATACTGGAAAGTCCATGAGGCTTTCAGAGCTTGGATGTATATTCCACATTTCGAATTCATTGTCCCCTTCTCCACTGCCACCCTCCCCAAATCCTATAAGCATGACAGAAAAAAATTAGCCAGAGGTACAGGTCACACCTTTGAGGGCACTACGTTTTGCTCAAAATCAATAGAGAGAATGTGAGTCTCAAACAGCTGAAGCAGAAGGAATGATGCATTGATGGCTTTACATACAAGCAAACAAAGGCACTTGAGAACAACCCTAAACCCCACTGCCTAGTGAACACAATGATCATTTATTCAACCACCTGAACCCTGAGAGGCTGAGCACTAGAGAAGCAGTGCAGAAAAAAAGACACCTGTTTTTTTGGAGTCTTTACATGCCAATGCAGGATATTTCGCTGCTCATTTTCTGTAAGGGATGGATCCAGATCAAAGTCCCAGACACCAGCAAACTTTTAGATATAGAGGGTCAACATTAGCATTGAATTTGGTCCTAAATTTTGCCTATCTCTATAATGGCTAAACCAAAGCCCTAGGCCTCTGAACTTTGTGGGGATTCCTTCCCCCAAACTGGAAGTAGAAACAAATTTCATACCTATTTCCCCCCCCCTTCTATAATAGGCCAAACTATAATCCTGGATCCAAGCACTCCTGAACTTTGCAGGTTCCAACCTGAATTCTGAGACTTTAGTTTTTAATAACTAAAATACACTCTTGTTTAAGCTGCTGTGTTATTGATTCTTGTGCCAAAACCCTTTTTGAATGCAGATGCCATGAACAATAGTCAATACAGTGCGTTACACTCATTTTGTTTTCATTTGTTATTTTAAAACAGATGAGTAAATTCATCAAAACCACCTACGTGACTTAGGGAAACTTTAACCATATTATCAAAAATGACTTAAGCACTTAAGAGCCTAAGATCTACAGAAAGTCGATGAGACTTAGAGCCAGATTTAGAAAAGCATCTGGAGTCATCCAAAATCTCTTCAGACTGGTCACACATCTAACTTCCATTGACTTTCAATGGAAGTTAGGCATCTCACCTGCTTAGGTATATAGTTCTTTGATAAGAAGAATCAAAACTTCTCCCCATATTAAAATACAATGCAATTCTGAACAACATACTTACATTTACGATGTCTGTGGACAATATTATAAATGCAATTGCCTTTATTACCACCGCGACCTGTAAGAATAAACAAAATATTTTTCTTTAAATAACACGAAGCACTGAAAGATTGCTTTTTGGCTGTAATCCCTGCCCCACTCTATGTCCCAACCCCAGACAGCAGTGATGTGTCTATACTTGCAGCCTCTCTCTAACATCTAGGAGAAAATCATTCTCTTCAGCTTAGACAAAGATGTCCCTGGAAGATTATTCCTACATTGTCACCTTCTGTCTCCTAATGCAGGCAGTCTTTTCATTGCTCTCTTTGACAAGGAGGACTGGCTCCGGAGTGCGCCTTGCTCCTAGTCCATGACAAGCTAAGGTTGCAAAACTTTGTTCTGACTCATAACAGCACTTAGAGTTATGGCAAGCCTAGGGAATTCATTCCAGTAACTTAGAAGTAGAGGCACAAAAGATACAAATTCTTTCAGCTTTCGGTTCAACTAGTTTACCAATTGCATTACTGGGTGCGGGAGGGAGCCAGTAACATAAGCATAGCAGTACTCTTAGAAAAGCCTTCCTTATATATTGAAATGCAGCCTTCACAGGAAATGCTAGGGTTTGTAGTAATTGGGTAGTAGAACAGCTCGATATAACCTTTGAAGGATGTTCCTGATGATGGTCATTTCTGATTCCCAAGTTTCCTCCATCTCCCAGTCATTGCTGCCATTGAATTCCTATGGGTGCAGGGGAGAGTGGTGGATGGAAGAAAGGGGCACATGCACAAGTTTAATAAGGAGGCTGAGAATAATCCATCTCAATCAAAATCAAAACTAAGGCTACAAATACAAATGAACACAAAAATGATTCTCACTGCCCTATTCAAGAGCCTTAAGAAGAGTCCTCTGAATAAGGACAGAAGAATGGAGAAAGATCCACATTACTGCTTGAATACTGCAGAAAGACTGTGCTTTACAATGCTACTTTAGATGCCATAAAAGATCTTACACCGCATTGCTGCCCCAGACATTTTAAGAGGGTACGCAAATATGACAAAGAAAGGTTTACTGTGATGATTCACAGCAAAAACAGCTGCTCAAGATTACACCGTATCTGAACTCTACACAGAATTAACAAAGCTATGTTGTCTACCCCCACGATGCTTGAAGATACTGAGAACCTCCACATATTCCACTGTGTTTCTAATTGTCTGTGGAGCAGATCATGGAAAATGTCATGGTTTCAAACACCAATGGCACAAAGGGACCTTATCAGAGATGTAGATATGTTGTGACTGATTTTCAAAAGTGACTTGTAATTTTGGACACCTCACTTCTTAGGTGCCCAAGCTCAGGCACCTCAAAAAGGCCTGGATCGTCAGAAAACACTGAGCACCAACCTTCTTGAATTTAAGCCCCCTTTAAGTGTCTCAGTATGGACACCCACAATCACTAGTCACTTCCAAAAATTTAGGCCACTGTGTTTACCTCATTCCACTTAGCCCTAGGACGCTGAACATTCTCAAAGCAAATTTAACTTACTGCTTTAGGGTAGCATAGAACATCCCATTTTTCTGCTTCTCTTACTTCTGCCACCAAACATTCACTTTTAATTATTGTACGTGGCAGTTTCAAAAGACTTGCCTCAAACTTTGAAGAGGGAGAATGATCAGGTTCACAGATGGGAATTAGAGTGGAGAGCAGTATTATAGCACTTACTCCATTTAAATTGTTCAGCAGCCCAAGACTCTCAGCATGGGTGTGAGCGGAGAAGAACAGAAAGTAGAGCTAAATACACTGAATACATTGTTGGCTATGAATAGCTCCGGATATGGATGAGAGCTTGGAAAGGCTTGGTCACTAAAGAAATTATGACCGCAGTTTTTTTAAACACAGGCTTTAAATTCATATATGGAATAAAAGCACCATCATGTCTGTTGTGTGAAAAATAGGAGAAAGAAAAGTTTGGGGATAAAAATAAAAGTGGTGTGAGGCCAAATGGATGATCAGCTTAATAGCGAGTTGGTCCTCCGAGGAACTGTGGTGTATGTAATTGAGAAGTATCCTTTAAACAAATTAGGGGAATGGACTCAATACCTTAATAGTTCTTTTCTATCTGTAACAACTATGACCTTACCACTCATCCAAAAATGATTTCTGTCTTGCACTAGAGGTAAGTCCAATATGAATGTTTGGATCAGAATTCACCCAACTTGTAGGCGGAGGGGAAGAGAGGAGTGATGTAAGGATGAGTTATTTATGCTTAAATCAAAATTTTGCAAATGATCCCTGTCACTAAAATGACCTGAGCCAAATCTCTGAAGCTGAAGAACCTGCAAGTTTAGTGTTTGAAATCCAAACCTAGTTATGAATGTTTGCCTCTTAAGCCTCTTTCTACCCTGAAAGCATGAAGAATTTTATATCGAAGAATCTCAAATAACTTTACAAAAGTGCCTAACTATCATTATCTCCATTTTACAGATTGGGAAACTATGGCAGAGAGAGACAGAAGAAACCTGCACCAGCCACACAGCAACAGAACTCAGGTCTCCTGAGTCCAGTAGACCACATTGACTCAATGATCCTCTGCAGGTTGCTATCCTACTCCTGGCCATCTTCCAGCCAAACCCTTCCTTGAATTGAAACCCAAGAGAAGAACAGCAAAAAGCGTAAGGAGCAAAGTGCTTCATGTCTGGTCATTTTCACATTCCTTGGCCCCAGATTCTCCTTGCCTTTCTCCCCTTCTGCAGGTAGCAGGTGATCCCAATGGAAATCAATTGAAAGACACACCACTTCCAAGCCCCCCTGCCCCTAAACCCACAGCACCGAAAAACCACCAGGTCAGATAATCCAATCATTCCCACTTTATACCTCACCGCTTTTCTAGGAAAATAGAACAATTGACTTATTCCATAAGAAGTTGCAGAGTTTTCACTTACGAGCACTCAGAAGTAAGATCTGTGCATTTCTATCCCCAAAACAGCACGTGCCATTCCTAACCTATCAATAATACCTTCCTTCTATTGAGCTGTATTTTTTTCCTCACAAAGAAACAATTCCACACTGAAAGCTACTAGGTAACAAGAAAAAAACAGTTTACAACAGTTATTTTATTTCTATATATCCATAGTCCTCATTTACTTCCTGGATTATTTCAAGAGTTAAAAGACACTAGAATTTGAGTGATCAGTGCTGTACATACTTCCCCCAGTTACTAAATTTAATGTTAAGTTCTGGTAAGAAAAATCTCTTCATTGCAGTACAATTGAAATGAGAGTTTATCAGCAATAACAGCTAAATGAAAACACATCTAATCTGTCCAGGATAGCCATAGACTGAAGACTGCTTTTTAACTCTGTATTATTTAAGTGTGCTTTAATAGTCATTTTCTTCCTTGAACACTTGGCCTATATTTAGAAAATTTTCCATTAGACAGTAATACATAAAGAAAAAAATTGTTCTATGCCCTCTACAAAATTAAAAAAATGTTTAAAGATTTCAGTAGATGATACTTTTAAGTAAGCTCTTAAAAAACAAGTGTAATGCTCTTAAATTATTTAAAAATGCAAGCATCCTCTATTCTAAACCTATTTTTTTAAAGTAAAATCTCCTTCTCCCTCCTCCTGGCAATAAAACAAATAATACATTTCACAGAAGGAACTACAGCCATGTATTAATATGCAAAACATCTACATTCAGACTGGAAAAAGCCTATCAATTAGCCACAAGATTTGCTTGATAAGATACAGAGTTTATTCTTCAAGAATGTGTCCTATTTTCAACTGGGGGGGGGGGGAGGATGTGGGGAAAAACAGCCTTTCTAAAAACCCTGAACAGACTGTAAAAGCAAAGGACTGAGCTTTTAGCAAACACTTAAAAAAAAAAAAAAACCTGCTAAGGTCAACAGTATCACATTTTCAGAAGTGAAGTATGCCCAACAAAAAACAAACTTTTGTCACAGCATTTTCATGTAAAACAGGTTTATTGTATCAGAGATATTGAACAGCAGTAAAGCTGTTGTTTAGCTTAGGAAATAAACTTTTTAGAAGTTTGATTTAGTTTATGTTACAAGTATTTGAGGAGGTTGATTGGGGTTGGAAACAACATTGTACTACTGGCAAAAGTACTTGGAAAACAGTTTCTATTCACCTTCTTTACTGACCTAAGAAGAAGTCTTCACTTCACAGGTAGCAAAGTTTCCTCTTCTTTCTCCACTGGAATAGTCATATTTTCATTCAAGCACATTGCTTTACTGAGACTGAACTGATCATAAAAGAATATTGTTTCCAATCTTCTAGTTAATACAGAGAAGAAAGAAGGAAGAATGCAGTCCAGTCAGGTATTCTTTCCTTGTGAAAAGTAAATCCAGTATTCTGGAACGAGTTCAAACATAGGGCTTGACAGGCAAGGGAGACCAGCTTTTGCACTGAGCATGCTTAGTCCTGCACTGCCTCTCCATGGAACACACTTAATGAACATTACTTCCTTCCCAGTGGTTACTCCTAGTGGAAGTCCACACCCCCTACTCTTTCAGAAGTCAGGAATGCAGCTGAAACCAAAGTCCAGAAAACAGGCCAGATACCCAGACAAGGCCCCACAGATCAATAAACTCAGGTTGTGACCTGCAGGTCAGTTTGTCAAATAGGACACATCAGGGTGAGGTTTTTTTTCTACACTTGGTAGAGTTTGCTTTATGCTTCAGCTAAAGCTACTCTCTCTCTCTTTAGAAAATAAAACTGGAACAGCTTTTAAAGAATAGTTAATTACTCTGATAACATATTGCAATTTTCTTTCAAATCTGTTCCTCCCAAATGCACTTTAAAATAAAGAAAACATTTCCTGCTGAAATTTATCATACAGAATTAGATTTTTAGGTTCCCATACAAGCATTACTTGAATTAGCCATAGGAGAAGATTATTCAGAGACACAACTTTCTGATTTAAATATTTAAGGACCAATCCGGTTCCCATTTTAGTCCAGGAGAGTTTGATATTACCTCCAGTGGAAATAAGACCCAAGCCTTAGATAGCTTCAAAGACCTGTACAGGATGGAGCACATTGCTGGCACTTTAATAATTACAATATTGCCACCTCCAAGTGTTCATATATCATAAATCAGACCCCCCCCCCACCCAACAGAAAAAAATCATTAAATCGGCTTAAAATAATGATTTTTTAAAACCTAATAACATATTTGGGGTTCTTTTTATTTGTTTTCTAGATTTTGAGACTAAGATAAACTTACGTAATATTTTCCAGCTTTTCTCTACAGTCTAGAAACTTACTCTTTTTTAAATGAAAGCTGATATTCTTGTGACTCCAGGAGCTGAAGTGCTAGTAAAAACACAAAATTACATGAGTCTCACACCAAGGGCATGTCTACATTGCAACTGGATGGGCATGAGAAGACGGATGTGCTTACTCTGTTCAAACCAGTGCACTGAAAATAGTTGTGTGGCCTCAGCAACATGGGCAATGGCTCCAGCTAAATTCCGTGAGCACGTTCTCAGGCAGCTAGCCCAAACTGCCAGCCACGCCAACAAGGCCACACTGCCAAGGCCACGCTGTTATTTTTAGCACACTAGCTTGAGTAAAGCTAAGCACATGACTGTCTATCTGTGCTGGGCAGCACCCTCCCAGCTGCTGTGTCCACATGCCCTAAAACTGCAGGACGAATAAAATCACAAAAGTTGGCAACACTAATTAGAATTTATAAACTCTATGAACCAAATTAATCCCTGGTTAACACCCTGAAGTTCAGTAGAGTTCTCCAGAAATGAATGGAGCCCTGCATTTTAAACTGGAGATAGGCCTGAACCGGAACTTTGTGTGTTAATAACTCCAGATGCTGGACTAGATTGGATCCAGATCTGAACTCTATATTGGGTCCAAAAAGCTTCTGGAACCAAGAAGAAAAAGGTGCCAGTACTCAAACCTTGATAGTAAATTTGAAAAATGCCTCTCCCACCCCTCTTCTTCCAATGGCATGCTCCTTTCCCTTGCTGACCCTGCCCCCCAGCTGGGCAGCGGAGCCGGCAAAAAAGGTGTCGGTACTCCATGCCCCTGCATACCATCACAATAAAAGCACGGGGGATCTCTAGTTTTAACTACTATTGCACTGGGACTGCACTAGTCTGGATCAGATAAGAACTCCTCTGAACCCACTCCCTGGAATGGGAACTAAATTTTAGAAGTATAGTTCCTACTTTTGTTCTGGATCATAAGAGAAAGTGCCATAAAAAAGGCAAGTCTTGCTGTATTTGGGCCTGTATTAAGAAATAGTAGCATACATTAACAAGAAATATTAACATGGCTTGAATAAGTATCTACACTCTGCTAACCACAACTAAACACACAGCTCAAAGGAGGTTTCCCACTGCTACATTTCCATTTCACACTACAAAGCTTGCCTTCACAAGTGGCTTTAGGAGGGCAACAAAAGCAGAGGGCAACAAATGGACTGGATTCTCTATTTGGACCATCTTTTCAACTTTTGTCCTAGCTGAGCACCTTGGCCATCCAGCAGAACTATATGAACTTCCTATTGCCACCTTCTATGGTGTCATTAAGCCCATGGCATCAAGAAGTGTTAAAGAGCAGTCCTTCTTCACCAGCAATAGAAGTTACTGATGCGAACAAGTTCATTTTTCTTTAAAGCATCATAGTGAGATCATCTATGCATGAAGTGCCATAGCTGTAAGGCTGCAACCACCCATGCTGTCGTCAAAGATCTCTGATGTCCCAGTAATGTTACCACTAAATTTATTGAGTCCCTTGTGGCAGCTGTATGTTCAGGGTACATTTTCTATTTGAGTGCCACAAATCTGAAGGCACATTGCAAATACGCAGTCTGAGAGTTACAATGGAGGGAGCAGACCGCTGATTCCCTTCATGCTTAATTACCCATAAGTACTTGGCAAAGCAACTTATGTAGCAGAGTGCTGGCCTAGCTTGCAGACAAATCCTCTGTCCAAATGAAATGCATTCCATCTCCAATTTTCTTCTTGAAAGAAAAATAATATGGGGCATTTGAGTTCAAAAAATAATTCTCTCTTGAATTATCTGGCATTTGGAAGCTATTCAGCCCCTTGTAGGCCAATGGTGCAGTGCTTGTAATTAGGCACTGATGCTACCCCAGGTTTAGCTAAGTATTCCTCATTTTCATATGGTGATTGACCCCATTAATGGCAGATGGGCCTAGCCCCACCTGTGACTAACAAGTTGCTTCTCTGCTAGCCTGTGGGGCTAGGGGTTCAGAACACCTGTCCTTTAAAAGGCCAGCAGGAATTCCAAAGGCCTGGAAAAACTATGGGGAGAACAAAGTTGAGTTCCTGTGGTAGTCCTGCTGGCTGAAGTTGTAGGAGAAAATATGGGGAGGCAGATTGAAAATATGCAATCCAGAGTTTGAGCAGAATACCGAGGTACCTTGGAATTGATAATGGCAAAGAATCATTAAGACATGCATCAACATCAAGATTGACTAAAGCATATCTTCCAGAAAGGCATTCAAGCATGGGTTATTTCATTTGGTTTAATACAATAGCAACTGGGTGAAATTCTCTGGCTTATGTTATACAGGAGTTGAGACTACATGATCTAATTCTCCCTTCTGGCTTTGAAAAGAATCTGTCCCCTAATATGTGGGACCAGATCCTGATCTGGTGAAATTTATTATATTTACATCAGCTAAAGATCTGGGCCCTTTTATAAATAACAGCAGAATACCTGATAGTCACATGCAGCAGCACTGGTTCCCTATGAACTCAATAGGATGTATAATACCTATCAAGCCACCACGACAAGTCCATATCACATCCTAGATGCTCTCAACCATAACTTACAAGACCTGATCATCACTGCCCATACGCTTTGTTTAAAATCACATGAAGTGTGCACAAACAAGAGGGGAAAAAAGTACTTTGAGTCAGCTTACTGATCCTGTATTCCCACTAACACAGAACCTATTAATTTGCATAATCCCCAGAATGCTTCAGGCTTGAATCTGGATGTATGAAGGCTAAACGGCAGATGAACTCCAACAAAAGTCTATTACAGCTTCTTTAAATATAGGATTTGTTATGATGGGGTGGCAGTGTGTGGCCTAGGAGATAGTGCATTGGACTATAACTCTGGAGAGCTGCTTCTATTTTTGGTTTTAAGGGTGACCTTAAGCAAGTCACTTTACATCTCGTTGCCTCTGTTTCCCCATCTATGACATGGGGATAATGATCCTGACCGCCTTTGCAAAATGCTTTGGGATTTACTGATGAGAAGTGCTGTAGAAGAGCCATGTGTTAATAGTACATGGGGTTTGATATGATGAATTTGAATTAGCAATGCCAAGGCAATATACATCAATCGAAAAAACTCAAGCCACAGACAGCAAATTGTAGATGATTCAAATTTAACTTTTTAAAACAAAGGATTTACAGTAAGAACAGAGAATAAATTACACATGAAAAGGGAAAATTGGCAAACAAAATATTCTCTGGCACCAATTTGCTCGTCTTTGTAATTGTAGATGTACTGGCTGAATCAGGCTTCCTGCAATATGGCTACATCTACACTGCCATAAAAGAACTGTGGCTGACCTCCTGGGGCCTTACAGCCTGGGCTCCAGCTTGAGCCCAAAAATCTATGCTGCAAGTATGGGCCAACTGTGGTCTTTTACTGCAATGTAGACGTACTGCAGACAACCTTCTAAAATATGAAATTTGGTCCCAATGGAAGGACTTAACCAGGCAGAAGCAGGAGTCCTAGATCAGAGGAACTATATGCTGTTCTGTTGTCATGTTTGGACCTCTTTGGGTCCTTGACCCCAGGGGAGAAACCCTTCCCCAGCTGATGATGAGAGGCCCTGGCTCCAGAAGAGGATTTGTGGTCAAGAGGACCTCACTGGTAAGGGATCTGTATATAACCTCAGTACATCAACCCCACTTTAACTCAGCCCCTTTCCTCTCCAGCTAGAATGCTGGGGTAGAAGCCTGTTTGTATCTTTAGTTTAAATAAACTAGACCCCTTAACTGGCACTATTCGCAATACATAGACCTCACTGGACTTATTGAATACCACTGGGGGAACTGAGGCAGAGAATTAATTGCAGTGTTGTACTGGGCTGCCAGGAGATGGGGCCATACATTATAGAATGCTATACCATAAATGTCTATTATGAGGATGTGTGCGCCTTCCTCAGAAGCTTCTCTTACTGGCTGCTTTTTAAGATCAAGACACCAGACTAAATGGCCTGAGATAGTCTGGGAATTTTATGTTTTTATGATGTGCATTTCTTAAAAGCAGCCTCAAACAGTAATAAATCGATTCCTATATAGGTAACACCAGTCCACCTGAGAAGCTGAGCATAGAGCCCTCATCGGCCTGTACAAAACCCACAAGCCATCTGGTGGATCTCCTTCAGCTGGTGGCAGTACACAGTCCCACATCAGAGCAAAGAGTCAACTCCCCTCCATTCATATACATACAACAAGAATCAGCACATTAAAAACCAAGGAGCAACAATCATTTTCCCAGTCATCTATCAGCATAAAGACAGCATGATCTGGCTTAAATTCTAGCTTCAAGTGCTTTCCACAAGATGTGCATCATCCCAATGAAACAAATGGATCTATTCTTTTTTTTTTTTTTGGCACTTAAATCACTAGCGAGTTCAACTTTGGCACTTCAAATTAAAAAAAAAAATTGCTGCCAGCCTTTACAGTATTTTGGAAAATGGGGAAAATGGAAAGATGTTTGTAGAGCAAATTTCACAGCAGTGACAAAATTATTAGGCTTTAATCCTGATTTACATGTTACATTGCAGATAATGTCGTTTAATACTGTATTTAACTCATCTCATTCTGGAGAGGAAGCCAGGAAAAGGCACAATAGTTCAACTTTCCAAACTCTCCATTCCCTGATTTTATTGCAATGATACTGCAATGTAAAAGTGTTTCAATATCTATCTATCCTTTTTAACCAGACTTGTCTGAATTTTCCCAATACTCAATGAAAAAATTGGCTACTTGAGACATTACTAATACTTTTCCCCTTCCACCCTAGGATCCCTGAGCACTTCACAAATATGAAGGGTCATATGAAAGACAGTGAAACTGCTCAGATTAGTAAGAGGTGTTATGATCTGGTCCTAAGTGGTTTAGCCTTACAATCCCTTCTATGAGCTTAGTAGTCATAGATGGAGCAACTGAGGCACAGAGATGTAACAGCCAAAGTTTTCAAAAACAGACCCTTGATTTTGGGAGTCTTAATTCATTTCACATTAATAATATTTGTTATTATGGGTAAATCTATACTGCATTTGCAAGGTGTGACTCCCGCATGCATAGGCAAACCCAAGTTAGTTTTGATTGAACTAGCTCAGTAAAAACAGCAGTGAAATTCCAGCAGTATGTGTGACAGAATGCACTAGACACCTCAGTGTGTACCAACGGTTCCAGTTCGGCTTGCACTCCAGACAGCTAGCTCGTGCTGCTGCTGCTTTACTACTCTTTTTAGCAAGCTAGCTAAGGCATGCCTACTTGTGCGGCAATCACACCTCCTAATTACAGGCTCAACTTACCTTAAAAAAGATGCGACCAAGGCCAGCTAAACAGCTGGCACATTGCATTCTAATTACACATCTAAAAGGTACATTACAGTCTGAACATTTAAAATTTGCTTCCTGCTCCCTTCTCTCATGTTGCAGTAGCTTCTTTTCTGTCCCTCCCAGCTGTTGGTAAGAGAGCCTTCCTCTCTACAGATCCTACACTAGTGTGGTCTTCCAGATGGTATCTGCCACATCTGTTCTCCATGTTGGTCTTTCCAGAGCTCCTCCATAAATCGTATCCCTTTCACCTGCCTCTTCCTTCCTCTCTCTCTCTGCAGCTTGGATTGGTTTTATTTTTTATTTTAAATTTCACCTGAATAATCTCCCACGGTTTATCCATCAAAGGCTTTTCTGTTCCTCTTCAAATCCAATTTCTTCCAAGAATATATTTCCTTCCTCCTTCTCATCAATAATTCCCCACATCCTTTCTTTTCAACTTACCTTTGTTTGCCTCGTCCATTTGAATTAAAAGCTCCGAGGGCCAAAGTCGGTGTCTTGCTGTATGTGAATTACTCTGTGAATTTAAAGATGACACATCAGAGCCCAGCTCTGCAAACACCTCTCTCACTAACTACTTACATGACCATAGTATCTGTGCACTTCATTACCGGGTGCAATGCTTGGTACTGTGGCTAGTCCAACTCATGACTTTTTAAACACATCTGTGTAGTTTCATACATCGCCTCATTCTGTTTTAGGCCTAGAAGTAGACACCTGGCTATGAACCGCTACAAAACAAGGGATAGAATGGTGGCCCTTCATTTACTAGAAATGTAAATGAAGTGGAAGAAATTCATATCTCAGTTACACAATATAACCCCACTAAAGTTGTCCTAATGCAGAAGCAGTTTTGAAAATATATTTTTATAAGTATATAATTTTTTAAAAGCCAGTAAGATTAACTCCCAATATTAACAGCTAAATCCACTGATAAGTCTTTGCAGAATATGGACTCTCTTCTTTAAACAACAATAGTCAATTATTGCATTAACACTACAAAAGCATCATTTAAGGATACAATTCACAATACTAAATCTGTGTTCTTCTGCATCATATTACTGAAAGGGAACTCTCTGATTGATGGAGAAATGGTTTACACTTGACTTGTGAAAGACCTTCATGTGCTGTAAAACAGACCTTTCACTAACAGCAGAAGAGAAACCACTGTAGAAAACTTCAGATAGCATCTAGCTGTTAGACTAGCATCTATTATTTTACTAACATGCAGGAGATTTATAAAATAAACTATTACCACTAATGGGACTTACCCACTTAAATAACCTATGTATGCATCAAAAGAAGAAAAGCCAACTATGCAAATTACTTTTTAAACGTCAAAGACACGTGGGCAATACATGTTTCACCAGAACCTTCTTTCAAGTATTCAAGAAGGTACGACATGGTACACTTTATTTGCAGCACTGAACCACCAAACTGATGAAGACTCAATTGATCCGTGGACATTCCTGGAAGACAGAACTGCTTCATACATTATTTATTATTGTGCAGCAGTGTTTACACATCTGGAGGGCTTAAAGTGGGCTTCTGGTATTGTGAACGCCAACGGAAATTCATCCAGTAGGTGATAAAGGCAAAAATTAATTTCAGAGAGAAAGTCTTTTTTAAAATATAGATAATAAAAGCAGTCAATCAGACTCTCAGCTGGTGTCAGTGGAGCTGAGCTGATTTATTGCAGCTGAGCATCTGTCCCAGCATTTTAAAAAAACTATTTCCAAGTACTGAACATAGAGAGCCACATTTTGCCCTCATTGACACTGATGACACCTCTTGACCCTATCCTGAAAACACATGAGTAGTCCCATTGAGTTCAATGGGCTTGTGCACATATGTATAGTACATGCAGGTTTGCTGGATCCAGACCTTATTGGCATTGCATCTGTTCAACTGACGTATGAATTCCTCTACATTTACATTTCTATTACCTGAAGGGCCATAATTCTAGTCCTTATTTTGAAGATGTTCATAGGAACTTAAAATAGTATTTATTTTAGTCACTCATTCATTGAGACTTGCACTAACTGTAAACAAGTGACCGTGGCCAGTGCCCATAACAAGCTCCAAAAGATACAATTCACACATAACAGACTCTACTAATTATATATACACACACCCCAACACTGAAGTCCCAACTTTACCCTTCACTAGTATATGGGGATATATGAATCCACACAGATTGCTCCAAAGCCTTACACCCACAGTTGTATTTGTTGTTGTGAACTTAATATTCATGAAAGATCTGGGACTGTCGTCCCTGTAGACTCTAGGCCTCTCTCTATCTGGGAAACAACTACAGTACGCAGAAAGCTGCCAGACAAGATTCAAATGCTCAGCAATGGTGCCTCCAGGCTGCCTTTAAAGGACTGAGAGTACAGATCAGTCTTTAGGGTGATTTTATTTTATTTTATTTTTGGGACTCCCTCTTGAGAATGCCAACAAGGCACCAATGCAGCAGAGCTTAAGGGCAAATACTTGCCTCTTGTGTAGTGCTCTTCATTAATAGATCTCAGAGCACTTTATAAAGGAGATCTGTATCATTATCCCCAATGAAAAAGCTGTCTAATGGAAAGTGGACTGAGACACCAAACACATTTCACCCAGGCGGCCACTGAAAGATCATCAGAAATAAGGACTTGGACAATACTGTGTCTTGGTAGTAACTAGAGGAGGGGTGGGCGGGGGGGCACAGAGGAAATCAGTGAAAACCAGTTTTTTGAATATAAAAATATTCATGCTTGAAATCTTTTGGTTTTATGATGAAATAAGTGGACATAAAAAAAATCTTCTTCAATCAAATTAATCAAAATGAATTTTTCTCAGTGTTGGACATGGGGTTTCCTGTTTTCTCCTGGTTAAAAAGGGGGTAGAGGCAACCAAAGGGGAGACAGTCAGAAAGAACAAAACAAGGAAAACTGAAATGACTCATTTTGATTCCATTCCGTTCCAAAAGAAAATACTTTTTAATCAGTTCAAAACGCACAAACAAGATGCCATAAAATCCCTGAAAATTTTGAATTTTTCAAAAAATAATTCTCATTTTTTGACCAGCCTTCTAAAGAACTTGCACCCAAATCCCCCAGTCCACTTTGCCAGATCAATGCCCAAACATGCCTGAGTAAGAATGGCATGATCTGAGCCTCTGATTACAGTCCAGTCCCATTCCAATATGTTTTGCAGTTATGTCACACCTTCCATTTGAAGATCTCTGGCTATTCCACAAGCAAAGCCCCCATTATCTCTGTTTTACAGATCAGTAACGTGAGGCCGAGAGATACTGAGTGACTTGCCCAAGATCATGCAGTGAAATTAGTAGCAAAGCGGAGAATAGAACCGAGGTGTTCTCTCTCCCAGTTCCCCACGCCAAACAAAACTTTCTCCATTAGAAACAGACTTCAGCTTTTATCACTCAAGGTGGGCCAGTACAGTAGGATTAAACACAAGCACATAGGGAAGGGACATGATAGGGATGATCAGGAAGGTTTCCTCCTTCCTAGTTCATTTTCTTTCTTTCTTGTTCTGGAAAACAGAAAAACAGTTGCAGAATTCAGCTAAACAGACCCAAGCACTGTTGTTTGGTTAGCACTGTTCACTTGCCAGTTGGAAGGAGACCCAAGTTTCAAGGGTCAAAACTCTTAAGTAATGCTGGCATTTCCAGCTCACTGTCTCATGAGACACACAAACACAATCCAGCAGGCTGCGGACATAATTTCCTTTTAATGTTTCTCCATTTCCAAATGACTAAGCAATACAAATGCTTCTAACAGCATTTCCACGTGTTCAATGACTCTAAAAAGAATACGTAATAGTAACCCAAGCTTTCTTAGCAATTTTTTCCCCAAACATTTTCAAGTTCAGAAGTTAAGTATTTGATTATGGAAGACTAGATGCCTCAGCATCAGTAATGGGCTATAACACTTTCCACCTCTGACTAAATGGTTCAGATCCAACCTGAATCTGAAGTAATTGCCATGGCAAACTATTAGCAGCAGAAGGCTGTTTGGTATCTTACGGAACGTTTACACTGAACACTAAACCAAGGCTCTGAATCCGGTTTGATTCCAACGCCCCCTGCGAAATCAGTCTGACTCAGGTCAGCAAGCACTCAGGCTCTGGGTCCTAAGATCCTACCAGGACGGTGAGTCAGAGCTCAAGTACTGCTGTCTAAGCCCTGTCATTTTGGAGTGTGGATGCAGCTCGAGCCAGAGACCCGAGTCAGAAGGTCTATGTAGTGCAGCATGGAGTCATTAGTACAGCTGTGAGACCAGAGGGCAGCAACTGTAAGCCAAGGTTTGCAATGCAGGTGGATGCTCACGGGTGGGTCTGGATGCACTGAGTCCACAAGCCAAATCCCACAGACCCAGGTTTACAATGCAGTGTCGACATGGACTGAGCAGGGCTCAGTCCAATTTCAAGTGAACAGATTGCCACTTCCCGTGGCTTTTGCATAGGACTTGTTGGCACTCCCTCCCCACATACAGGCCAAGGCTTGGAGAGTCACAGAGAGTAGATGACCCTTCCATCCACAGAACTCCCTCCTGGCTATCAACGTGTTGAGGCAGTGTGCAAAAGAAAGCACGTTCTCCTTCTGGTATCTCTGTTCCTTGGAGAAATAGAAGATGGTAATGCTGCCTATTACGATTCCGTATATAAAGAGTTAAATGACAAAAAGATGTTGCAATAGATGTTACAAAGCTCAGCAACATGCTACTCTTTCTTATTTTTTGTACTGAAATAGCACTTAGGAGCCGCAGTCATAGATCAGGGCTCCATTGTTCTAGGCGCCATACAAACCCACATGGCAAAAAGATGGCCTCTATCCCAAAGAGTTTAGTTTAAATATTCATTTCTGTAAAATGCACATAAGAACTATTCATCATTAACTCTTTATAAGCCATTTATAAATGGAACCTTAATATAATACGTGATCCAGAGCATTTCATTCCCCAGGTGTGCCCATCCATCACCTTTCACCAGCATTAAAGTCACATGGAAATTATAAAATAAAATAAAATTGAGGGTTGATTTTTAAAATATATCTAGGTGGACAATATTTTGGGATAGATTATTGTGCAGTCTAATATTCCAAATGGAGAAAAACACTAAAGTCTTTGTTTCAGTTTCTTCCAGAGTACAAATGTAAGAACAGTCTCTTGTTATATCACAGTATTTTCATTTAAGGACAATATTAGAGGGTAGTTTGAACCAATACCCTGGATTTGAGCACTCTCAAATGCTACACTTCCAAACTTTCAGAAAAATTTCAAAGCCTAAGTGATTCTGAGTTCTTCTAACTTATAAATTCTTCTGACTCTCTCAAAGCACAATTATGCCATCATGTACGGGCTTTAAACTGCTTCAGACTTGGACTTAGACTCACTGCCAGTTACAAATATCTGATTTTAAAATCTTCAATTATACATCATTTCAAAAATCAGATCACTGAATTTAAGGAAGCCTGAGCTGGCATAACTTAATAAGCCCAGAAATCAGAGGAAAGGAGTACATGGGAAAATACTACCGGAGGGTGAAGGAAAGTGCAAAGAGGACATATGTAGGTTCTAAGGAAGAGTACACATCATTTCTGAATCTGATACTTATCTTTATAATGGGCAGCAATAAAACTGGATCTTCAAATACTTCCTGCTCCTCCAAATTTTGCTGAAATTTGGGAATAGAGATGAATTTTGTTATTCAGACCTATAGCAAGCCAAATGAAGGAGCACAGAAGTGCTTGCAGAATGATTTACTCAGTTATCATCATCAGGGTTTGAACTTGGGCCCTTCAATACCACGGCATGGCAAGCTAATTATATTAATATAATGCTGCAGACTATTATATTCTGTGTAGACCAGCCTGTAGGATATCTGACATTTATTTTCAAGTGGGTAACACTTCCTTATTTAAGGAGAAATAGAAGTTAATCAAACTTTATAAAATCTAAGAAAAGTTGCAGGTTCAAGCATAATCGGAATTTTAGAGGAAAGTTCAATTCTGATTCTCTCCTAACAGACCTGAACCTAACTGCCCTGTGTATTAAAAAGAGACCAGCCATCATTTACAATAGCACTTCAGCAGACATTTAGACAGCTGACAATTTGACATGCTTACGAATATGCAATCATCACTTCAGCTTTTCAGGCAATAAACCATGATTTGCCTTGTCCTTCATCTGCAACAGTAATTTTAATCCACTTGACTCAGTTTAGTAAGTGTCCTTTAAAGAAGAGATCTGCAAACCCAGGTAATTAATAAGAATAGGGCTTGAACTTTCATTTCAGAGAGAAAGTAATTCATAAGTATTAAGACTATGTTATTCAAATATTAAACATTCTCAAAATACATATAACAACAGTGGAGAAAAGAAATATTATACAGATGCACTGGGAGCATTTCTACACTCACTCAGCATACACACATACATACACACACAAACAGTTAACATATGTCTACACAGAAGCTGGTAGGTATAATTCCCAAGTCAGGTAGGAGCACACATGCTAGCTCTACTCAAGCTAGCATCCTAAAAATAGCTGCCCGGCTGCTGTAGCCTTGGTGGGGACTGACGTTAGCTGCCTGAGGCTATACCCGGGATCTCAGCCAGGGCCATATTTGTGTGACTAGCCCAAGTTGCTGGTGCTGCTGCACCAAACAGGCTGCTATTTTTAGTGCACTAGCTTGAACGGAGCTCGTGCACATATGTCTGGCTGAGCTGGAAACCACACCTCTCAACTGTTGTGTCAATGTATACACGTGTGCACGCGCGCACGCGCGCACACACATAAGATTATGAGATCAAGCACTCAGAAAATCTAGGGATTCACGAAGTGACAGTGGTTTCCACTGTGCTAACTCAGCCATGTTGCTGATCCTTTCTATTTTATATTAAACACGAATGACAGACTAATACATTGAGGTTTATGTTTCACAAAGGAAAGAGGAATGGAAAACACTATACATGTTCCACCTGGTTCACTTAATGCAGCAAGAATAACCGTAACATTGAAATTGTCATCCCTGCCCGCCCCCTCTCCCTTTTTGGGGGGAGGGTGTCCAAATTTGATATTTCTATAATTTTTTTCAGAGAAATTCAAAACATTTTGACCAGCTCTTACAACTTTAGTATGGAAGCGATGTTTAATTTGGGAGGGCCTGCCTAGTCTCTCCCCGTAAACTTTGGAGAATTTGGCTGAATTTCACATTGAGTTTTGAGGCTCATCCAACCCTGACGTTCCAAGTCTCAAATTCAACCTACTCAGAACAAAACCAAACTTTTCCAGCTGGAAGAGCTGAGATTTCGGAAAAACACTTTGATCCAATCTCTCTTTGCTCTTCCTTAGCAAGCTCCCCAAGTTTATTCTATTCCAAAAACTCTGAACTCAAAGAATAGTTTGAAAAAAAAAATTACTTCACTTGCACAGGAGTCTTCCAAAAGTAAATTCATTAGCTTTTAGTTAGCGCAGGCAATGAGGGATGAAGTCAACTCCAGGGTTCTGTTCCTAGCTCTGCCATTGACCTGCTGTGCAACCTTGAGTTCTGTGCCTCACTTCTCCTCATCTGAAAATGAGTCTAAAATTTCCATTTAAAACCATCAGATTAGTTAATGTTAACAAGACCACACAGTCTGTTGTGACATCAAGTAAGGTCTTTCAATCCATTTGAGAACCTCAGGTGTAAATCCAAAGGATTATAATAACTCTGCTTTCTAACGGGCTTTCATTCTATGTGCAGAACATGTCCTGGTACAATTAGGACTGGTCTGCATGGGATGTCACTGCACAGTGACGGACAGCGTAAATCTACAGCACACTAGTTTGCTGCACAGAAATGTCCTGTGTAGACATTGTTATTGTGTGGTAAAGTTTCCACAGTGCGCTTTGATATTCTCTTGTTTCCAACAGAAGTAAGTCAGAGCAATTTATAGAACATTTGGTGCACTTTTGCAGCATCCATGCAGACATTACTGCATGGCACGCTAGTGATCTGTCGGTTCACACCTTTCCTTGCCATTCAATAATGTCCAATGTTGACAAGCCCTGAGTCTGTTGCAGGGATCACTTGTAGGCATTTTTTTAATTGCAAGTTTTTTGGAGCAGGGGCCCTGTTGATATCTTGTGTTTGTACAAAACCTAGCATAATGGGGTCCTGGTCCATGACAGAATCTCGGACAGAGTAGGGTTACCACAGTACAGTTAATACCCAATATAAATATTTATGGAAATTATACTTTGACGGTTTGGCATGTGCATACTGTGTTGTTAGTGTTTCTTGATATTTGAGCTCTTCTACCTTTCCTTTCTCTTCAAAGAAGAGACGGACCAAAGCTGCAAAACTCAAATCAATGGCCCTGCAATCGAATCTGCATGGGCTGCCATTTGGAGCCCCATTATTTCCATGAGCCTGTGCAGCGGGTCCACCCACATTTAATATGATTGCTCTATCAGGACCTAGGTTTGGGTTTTGAACATCTCCCCAGGTCTGGTGGTGGTTGGATCCACAATTTTAATCCAAGACCATTTCTAAAAGACAGGTATGCAAACAAGATAGACAGACTAGCAGACAGAAAAGGGAAGAGGAATATATGTTTCCTAAGTTGTATAACCCTGAAGAAAAATGAATGCAGCTTATTTATCAACATTTTCTTCCATTCAAAACTTTCTAATAAAACCCCCAAAGTTCACATGATGTCTGTCTTGCCATTGTTTCTTTAGAGAGGCATTCTCTCTCTTTCTGTTTCTGAAGCAGCACATGGCACAATAAGAGCCCTTTCATGTTCAAGACTCAGAGTCGTTGCTGTGGCAACTCTCCCAGCCTTACTGGGTATTCAAATAGTTAAAATTAAAAAAAAAAAAAAATGGACCTGGCCGTTGTAAATCTGTAATATGAAGGGTTAGAGATCCATACAGAAGCGATGTTCAATAGGACAACAAAGAAATAAATATCTGCAAAGATCAGGCAGAAAACCAAAGGAAATGTGTATCATTTCAAGTATTTGGCTGAAACGAGAGGCACAAAGATATAGGAGACGCAATGCAGAATGCTAGTAGCTGGTGGCATAAAAATTCTGGTGACGGCATTTTAACCATTCGGAGACAGATTTATCTACCCCACCCCCCTCTCCACCCTCCTCCCTCAAATATAATAGAGCTTTGGGATAGACGAAGTATAAGAGGAGCTTTGGAAGGATTTTATGCAACCGTCAGTAAGTAGCATAATGTGTCATTAATTGCTACCTTGCAGGAAATGCTGCTACAAAGAGAAACTAATGCTTTCCTTTAAAAAGGGTCTTTTTCTTTCTTTTCTTCCCCTACGTGATCAGACAATCCACTGCTTGAGGCCCCCAAGTATCTGCTATTATCAGTTGAGTCACGTCTAGTGCCAGGCAAAAGGTCATTTCAGGTCATTCTGGAGATGAAAGGAAGGGATAATGTATGTGAGAATGCCTGAATTGGCAAGCAGAGAGAAAAAAAGGGAGAGAGGGAGAGACACAGAGAAAGGGAAAGGATGAGAAGAGAGGGTTGGACAGAGGGAAGGAGAAGATGAGGGGATGATATCACACTCTAATATGAATGTTGTTATTGCCAAGAAACATGTAAGAGATCGAGATCACAGCACCCCTGGCAACATATGATATGAACTTGATTCCTTGTCAAATAGAGAGGCAGTTACATTTTCCAAGGTCACCGTTTTAATTCATTCCTTCACTGAATTTTTTTTAAACCTGAAACAAACAACTGTGAAGAAAGGCATCTGCTTGAGGGGAAAGAGCTATCCATTATTTGGTGTGCTCTCCTCAAATCCCTTTGTTTGTGAGTTTTAAGAGAAAGGTACACGCGCCATATTTCTTGTTGTATATCTCTTTAAAATCAATTTTGCACTTGGTGGTGGAAAATAAAATATAACGACACTGCAACAGACATCCAACCTCTTTGCCCTCCTTTGCCGCCCCCTGGAAGGTTTCAGATGTGTAAAATTCTCAGCTAAGCCCATCAGTCATTCCTGAATCCATTCCAAGGTCTTCTGTCCTCCTCCTCCCCCACCGCCTGCTCTCCACTCTTGCTGTACTTGTCTAACAAATCATATTTGTAGGACAAGCAACTAGCTCTTTCAGAGACAGGCACACTGACAAACTGTCAAGGGAGTGGGAGGTTCGGCGGCTATAGTTTTTGCTCTTCAACTTATAAGGACATTTGCACTGGAACGTCCTCCCTTTCCCCACCCCACACATCCCCACCTTCTCCCCTCCACTATCCAGATCTCAAGCCCACTGCGATGCAGGAAGTTAAAGCAGGACGCAGCTCTGTTTGCAACCCAACAGGCTATACAATGTTAGGAACCTGCGTATAATATCGTCTTCTTATAATGTATGATGACATAGTGCAATTCCACTGGTGAGTGGGCAAGCCTTTCCAGCCAGGGCCTGCTATATAGTTCATTCCCAACAGTGGGCATCACTGGTCCTGGCCATGTGTGCAAGAAAATCCAGCCATTCACCAGCTTCTCACCATACTGTGGCCATGCAAAGAGTTGCCATTCCCACTGATTTCCTACAGCTATGGGTGGGTGGGTTTTCCTAGGGAATGGCTGGAGGTTCCTTTGTTGCTGCTCCGTGTATTGGGTTAGGAAGTGTGATGGTTAAGTTACTTGCAGCTTTTGGGGGCTGCTGAGAGTCTGGACTGAACACAGTCTAATCAGAGCTTGAGACAGGGAGCTTTCCAGCTTGCAATTGGATAACGACTTCGCCAATCAGCTATCTGAGGCCCTCACTGCTCTGGTTATCAGTGTGCGGTCTCAGAACAACGGTGAAATCTCATTGGCAGCAGGAATGATGATGAAAGACTTAGGAAAACTGCTGATTGGGCAAGCTGCTGGAAGCAGCCTGTCACGTACAGGAGAAAGCACAGCTATTTTAAACAGCACTGAATTATTTAAAACCTGGGACTGTATAGCCTCGCTAAAGTGGACCAAGAACTATCTGGACCCACTGGACAACGGTGACATGCAACATAGTGAATAAGCAAACAAACAAACATATAATCCAAGATGCCACAGAACAATGTGGGTTGGGTTTTTAGTCCAAATGATTTCTTTCATTAATATAGCAAGTCATTAAAATTAGAGGTGAGCCAGGGACACAAAGTTAGATTCTGATTTGGATCCAGATATGACTGCTGAAGGGAATTCAGCCCTGGTGTTCTAGTTCAGACCTGGTCTATAATAATAAAGTCATAATAATATTTGGGGCGTCTTTTGCACTTTCTACCTGAGGATCTTGAAGTGTTTTATGCATTTTAATTAATCAAGACACCCACTGCAACCAGTTCTCTCACTGCAGCCTACAGTGAACTCCCAATGGAAGTAAACTGAATCCTGAAACAGGAGAATAAGGCCCTCTGTGAGGCAGGCCATTGTTGTTATCCCCATTTTAAGGATAGGAAAACTGATTAAGAGAGAGATTAAGGTTGCATGGCAAGTAAGTAACAAAACTCACATTAGAAGCCACAATGATTGTTTGCCCTAACCATTTAACACATTACCTCTTATGTTGTATTAATATGATGACACTTCACAGTACACCAGTAAAAGTGCTGCTCTATATCTGAAATCTACATAGTGTAACAAGAATTCATTTCAATGCTTTACTTTTAAATCGTTGCCATTAGGTGAGAAGAGATTGTTTTTGTTTTGGGGGCATGGTATTGGGTTACCAATTAGCTAAGGGATAAAGTGAAAATGTTATTGTAAATAGCAACTAAATATTAAATTCTTACTTCCACCTTAACATTAAAAGGTCCTGTTAAGTTAAATCAGCTGCCTCCTCAGCATCCTTTTATTGGCCAGAGGATGCTCTGCAAGTGCCCTGCCTCAATTCCCCCACTTTTCAGAGATCTCTCAGTCAAACTACCAAAATCAAACTCTTTTCTGGGTTAATATCACCCTTCTTGAGGTTGGATTTATTAATATAGAAAAATAATCCCCCCCCTCTCCCACAAAAGATAAAATCCTCAAAATCTCCATCAAGTGCAAACCTCATCTTTCGCACACGGGGGTCTCCCAGGTTTTCTCTGCCCGCAGCTTTCTCTCCGCTGAAGACTCAGGATTCCCTGCTGGAGCCTACTTCATACCCAGCTGTTCCTGCTAACAAACCCCCTAACCCACCCCAGGTGTGGTGGACAAGGTTATTGGGCCAGGGCAGGCTGGTTCCAGGTCTCTGGCTCTCAAAGGGGGAGGCCATTATAGGCCCTCTTCCCCTTGTCAGTAACTAGGGTCAGCATTAGAGTTCAGCAAACCAATCAGCTTTTAGAGTGAGAAAATGGCAAGGCTTGGCCAAGAGGAGCAATGCATACCCTAAGAGCAAATGTGCAGATTTCTAAGTGGACTTGCTGCAGATGGAAGGGGCCAGCTGACAGTACGAGCAGCAGCACCAGCTTCCCCCAGCATTGCCCCATCGAGTGCCTACTTATTCTTGATCATGAGGGGCCAACTCTGGGGGCGAACAGGAGATCTCCATGACCCATGCAATTCTTGGTATTTATACAAAGATACCAACAAAGGGACAATAAATAAAAGTTGTTGATACTTTTATGAGTAAATATTTGGGCGGAATCCACATGGCCCAATGTCCGGGGAGACAGAGAAAGAGCGATTATGTCCACTGTTAACTTAAATGAGACCTATCACCAGCTCATTCAACATAGACACAAACTTCTGTAGTGGCAACTTTAGATCACTGATGACTTGTGCTGGCTTTGAACAAACTGTTTTAGGATGAAAGTTTATGTCCTCTGAATTATACCAGTTCCCCAAAGTAATTATTACAGAAGTGTAAACAGGTCCCAAATGAATTTGTGCTAAGGATACAGACATGGTAAGAGACCGGCCCTGTCACAAAGAGCTTACCATCTAAACCAACAAGACAGATCAGAGGAGGAATATAGGAAGTACTATTATCCCCATTTTACAGATAGGGAATGGAGGACAGACAGATCAAGTAATTTGCCCAAAGTCACCCCGAGACACCAAGCAAATCCAGTTTTCATGAGTCTCACTTCTGTGCCTTTACCACAAGACCATACTTCCTCTCAAACCCAAACTTCATCTTATTTAAGTCCAGTAATGACAGGAGCTAAGTCACTGAGAAATTGGATGGTTGTAGATTATATATAATTTGTGGTCTACAGTTTTGTTGCTCTAGGGGTTGCAGCACCTGTGTAACACACTGGATGCAAACTAAATGGCCTAATTTCATTGCACTGCCCAGAGGGTGCAATGTATTTGGCAATGAGCTAATTTCCTTTCATCTGTGATGATGATATTCGACAGTCTTAGACATCCTCTTTGGGGAACCCTCCAAAATATATTTTCTTCTAAGCCACATTTTCACATTTCCACAGCATTCTGACTCTTGTGCACTCTCTCTATATTAACCATTGGAACAACTTCCCAAGGCTGTGGTGGATTCTCCATCACTGACGAATTTCAATCAAGATTGGATATTTTTCTAAAAGATCTGTTCTCCGAATTATTTTGGGGAAGTTCTAAGTGTCAGTCTAGAATGATCACAAAGGGTCCTTCTGGTCTTTGAAACTAGAAATATAGCTGTGCTAATTGATCATTTGCATTAAGAGGAACAAAATCAGGTTTCATCAGCCACTGCACCAGGAATAAACAAATACTGTTGCAACGTCAGACTTTATAGTACTTTGCTGGTATCTGAATGAATAAAATGCAATGACAAACAATTGTCGCACTCTGCACACTCAGTTCCTGGACACCCTCGTCTTCATCTGATAGCTACTCTCTCCGATATTGCATCTCTTATGTCAGGTGCAGGTGGCAGAATTAGAACACAGCCTCTGAAGAATAATCAACAATGATCCATATCAGGTAATTCCAAAGCATGAACAGGATACAATAAGTGACCTAAAGTTCTTTTTACTGTATCCTTTAGTTTAAATCAAAACATATGCTTGGAAACAGTGTCCACTGTTTCCTACTGATGGCTTGCCATCAACAATAAATTATCTCTTGCTATTTCTTTCTCTTCTGTCTCCCTGCAGTTTAAATGGGACACAGTTTCTTTGCCATGTATTACTTTTATTTCAGCAGCATCTAGGTAGAAGTTCCAGTCCTGGACCAAGGCTTGATTGCGTTAAGCTGCTGGGTAAAGTTGCTGTGCATGGTTAAACAGCTGCTGTGTGTCACTTCAGAAGCAGCTGCATCTGGAGTGAATGCCTGCATGTAGTCTGTGCATTCTGTGGTCCTTATTACAACACTTTGGGACTCAAGGAGCTATATTAATGATAAGATACTCCTTATATCGTATCTGGTTTAGGGCTCTGAATGCTGAAGACTTGCTTGTACTGCCCTCACCATAAATAACTCTTTGCCAATCAGACAGTGGAGTCACACCATATTTTGCATAAGCATCAACATATGAATTACAAGGTTAGTAGAAGAAGCTTCTGAGAAAGGTGCAAAAATCTCATAATAGACATTTTTAGCTTAGCCTCCCGCTCCTGGAGTGCCTCCTGGCAGATTCAAATGCCTGTTTTTTCTTTTTAAACCAGGTTCTCAGAGACATGTGGACTGTTTTGTATATACTTGTGATGGAATTTAAAGCAGACATTTTGCAAATGCCAGGAGATGTTTCTTTTTCAATTGCTGCACAGTATGTTGCGGTCCGTGTATAGTCATGTACAAACAAAGGGTTAAAAGCAACAGCACACTTGTCTAAGATTGAGAATGCTGCAGGTGTGGATGGTTAACAAGGTACAAATTGGGTAACTGGATGATAATGGAAGCAAGCAAAGAGGATAGTGGAGAGAGGCAGTGGAACAGACAGAACAATTGCATGTGTTGGGGCACTATGAATGGAAATAAAGACAAGATGAACTCCAAGGGCCTAATATTGCCCTCCATCTAGCATGCAGAACTTCCATGGGCATCAGTGAGAGCTTTCTGCTGCAAATCGACCTCTGTTTAATAGAGCCTTAATTTGTTTGCCAAACAGTTCTCCTCAGACTACATACAAGGTTTGCAAATTTTCCCATCCAGATGAGGTTACATGTAGCAGGATTAACACTGGAGAGGAGCCTGAGCCAAATCAGAGCAAAAGGAAACTTTGTGGTGCAGGAGAGAGTTCAACATCTGACCTTTGCAGTCAAAGCCCAGGAAAGAATGCTGGCATGCAGGTCTGCTTCAAGGATCATAGCACAGCTCCACAGAGTCTGTTCACCAAGGAAAGGAAGGTATGTATTGTCACCCTCTGTAAGCATAGACAAAAGAGTCTTGTGGCACTTTTAAAGACTAACAGATTTATTAATCGCATGAGCTTTCGTGGGAGAAAATCCCACTTCGTCAGACGGCTACCCCTTTGGAATTTGACTACATGGAGGGCACTGAATACAGCCGTTTGAAGTGGAAATCCATCCTATCTTCAAAGCGTCTGACGAAGTGGGATTTTCTCCCACGAAAGCTCATGCGATTAATAAATCTGTTAGTCTTTAAAAGTGCCACAAGACTCTTTTGTCTTTCTACAATAGACTAACACGGCTACCCCTCTGTAAGCATAGGCAGGGATGCTGACAGGGGAAGAAACAAAAACAAACAAAAAAAGCAGCTCCAGGCTTTAGTTCCATTCAAGTTCCTTTCCTGAGGGCTAGCTTTAGGCTTTATTAACACAAGGATCAAAAACCCAAGCAGAGCAACTCCCAGCATTTGATTACAACCACTGGAAGCTTTTCCCATCTTCTGGCAAGTTTCGGAGAGAGAGAGAGAGAGAATAGGGCGCCTCACCAATCCCATTAGCCACCACTACAGCAACTTTCTATTTTCTTTTTTAGCCCCAACCAAAAGCATCTATGCAAAAAACAGGAAACCTGGGGATTTAAGGAGCTTTGATGGTTGTATAGGTTGTAGGATGGAAACCCAATGAATTTTGAAGAGCATTTACCAAGGAACATCAACTGGCACCCACATGAATGCCAAAGCCTTTGGTGTTGCAATAAGCCAATTGACAGATGAAGACTGAACATGCAACCAGACCTTCTTAAGGACTAGCTAAAGACTGATCTGGATGTAGTCCGATATACAAGGAGGCTACATCCTTTTGGGGTTTTCCACAATGATGATGATCACACGTCCCCCATGTTACAGAAGAAGGAAAATTAGGCACAGAAAAGTGAAATTATTTACATACAGCCACACAGTGGTAGGAACAGAACCCAGTTCTCCTGACATCCCATCCCAGTACAAAATCACTGTTTTCTTAGATCATTTTAACTTGGATGCATAGTGGAGTTAAAGCAGTTATACTGATTTACAACCAGCAGTGTATCTAGCATAGTATCTGTAAATTATAAGTAATGCTGAGAAGAGTTTGTTTCAAGTAGTAATGGCAGAGGATTTTTAATGCAATTAAATAAGTGTAACTATGGCTGCGTCTACACTGGTAAATTAAGTCGACTTAAGCAAGCTTAAGCCAACTTAATTTACCCTGCGTCTACACTACCGTTTTCTTAAGTCGACTTAAGCAGCTTGCTTAAGTCGACTTAAGGAAAATAAAGTCGACTTAATTAAAATTAAGTTGACTTTATTAAACCTCCTTTCCACTAGACCTAAGGCTTAAGTCGACTCCCTAGAGTCAACTTAAGCCAGTGTAGCCGTGGGGTAGCCCTAAGTCGACTTAGGGCTACCCCAGGGCTACACCAATGCCCTCCCTGCCGCTGGGGGGTACAGGGGGAGCCTGGCATGCCCCCCCGCACAGGGCAGGGCAGAGCCCTGCCCACCCTGCCCCTATGCCCTGCCGGGGGGCCTGTTCCCCCTTTGCCCCATTGTACCTAGGTACAATGGGGCAAAGGCTGAGCCCCCTGGCACTGGGCAAGGGGTGCCCCCCTTGCCCCCGTGGTCCTGCCCTAGGTTCCCCTAAGCCCCTAGAAGTCGACCTAGGTGTCCAGTGTGGACGCTCTAGGTCGACTTTTTAAGTTCCCCCCAAAGTCGACTTTAATTTTAAGTGGAGACACACTAAGTCGACTTAAATTACCCAGTGTAGACATAGCCTATATGTCTATGCTTAAATAATACTCAGATGTCCCCCAAACATTAGTGCAAAAGCCATTGAGCACAGTTTCCAGTTTGTACACACACACTGCTTCCTGTAACGTGACTGGAGATGTAACCCATTAGAACCTGAATATTGCTTTGTTTTAGGGACCGGCCATATGTTTCCTATTTCAAGAGTTACTTAATATCACAGGAAGCTGCTTTTTATAGCAACAGTAGTGGATATTAGCTTTGCTAATAGAAGAATAAAAAACAAGGACAAAGTTGAAAGCACTCAGTGAAGCACTGAGACAAAAATCCCAAGTGTAACTGATTATTTGACTCTTCGTGTTCAATATATTTTATTCCATGGCTAACTTATTTGTCTAAAAGGTGTCACATCGGCAGCCTCTGAAGACTGAAAAACTTCAGAATAGGTACAATATGTAGAGACACTGTCAGCTTCCCTGTCAACGTGCCTCATGCCTTAGCCTGAAAGAACAAACTCTGAAGGAGAGAGAGAAGTTGTATTCTTTGCTCTGATGCAACCTTGGGCATTTTGGCAAAGATGCATACCTGTCTATGGAGACAGCTAGAGATTAGCAACTCATTTGACGCAGCACATTTGAAAACAAATGGCAATATTCCTTATTACCTTCATTCTGGGTCACACAAACCAGTAACTATGGCTATGTCTACACTGGCAAGTTAGTTCAAATTAAGGAGGCTTAATTTGAACTAACTAAAGCCATGGCTACATTAGGCTTTCATTAGTTCGAATTAAGGGCTTCCTTAATTCGAACTAATAAATTCGAATAGGGTATTCAACTAAAGGGTTAATTCGAACTAACTAGTTCGAATTAGCCAATGTGGCCATGTTAATTTGAAATAATTTCTTAGTTCGAACCAATCGGCCATTGAAATGAATGGGGATCGCTAATTTGAACTAAGTTTTCCTAGTTCTAATTAAGCTAATTCAAACTAACTAAAATTAGTTTGAATTAGTTAGTTCGAACTAACTAATTCAAACTAATTTTAGCAAGTATAGACATAGGCTATCATTCTGGGTCATACAAACAGGTAATCTGAGTATGTTCAATGTAGGACTCATTGAAATTTTTCTGTCAAAATTGTTTCTCAGTGGGAAATTGGGTCCTGAACTAAATCTTATTTTTATTATTATTAAAAGTTTCTCCATATTGTGGAAATCTTCCATTTTTCATAAAAACTCTGAGTGCCCCAAATCTGAAATATTGCAGTTCAGATATGCCACTGTAGTGTTCCTAGGTGTTCAGTTTTTTTACGTCCCCATTCTTTTCTGTGCCCCCGCCCCCAGACTACATCTTTTATGATGCACCAAAATCATGTGACTTCCATAATGCACCATCTCCTCTCATCAATAAGGTGCATCAAGAAGAATGTACTCTGATCAGGGAGCACAGTCTATAGAGGAGAATGGGAGCATGAAGCACCTAAATGACAACTCCCATTAAGCACTACAGCAGCATTTTGGAAATTAAATATTGGAGTCTAAATTTTCCTTGGGGGATAATTCTGACCAACTCTAGTGGAAAGTTTCCACCATCTATTCCTCTTGAGCACCCTGATCAGTCTCTGAAAAATACGCAGCAGTTGCTTGTGGATATTTACCCTCCCGCCTATACATACTTTGAACTAAAGATTGATTTTTCTCTTGACAAAAAGTGCTTCCCAGGTAAAAACTATTGTGCACTTTTATAGAACATGTGCAAAGTTATGTCAAAGATGAAAGGATATGATATATATTTTGAAATTTTTGAAGTAATCTAGGGGATTTAGATATATATCTTCTTTTAAAACTGATGGAAGATGTATCTAAATCCCATACATGGCTTGGAAAGCCTCAACTCTTTTTCAGATTTCATTCAGCAAAACCGTCCAATTTTGAATTTACTTAGGCCTAGCCTATACTGTGGGGCTAAGTTGGTGGAAGATAAGCAATCTGTGTGCCACAGAATGCGTATCTCCCGTTGACTTAGTTACTTTGACTTACCTTCAGGTCTTCACTCAGTTGCGTCCCCCGGCAATGCTCTCCCATCAATGCAGCGTTACTCTACTTAGAGAGGTGGAGTTACTGCATCGACAGGAGAGAGCTTCCGGGACCGACTGAGCGGGTCTACACTGGCTGCTCAATTGATCCAGCTGTGTCGATTCATGTGGATCAACACAGCATTTTCAGTGAAGACATGGCCTTAGTCAAAGAATTTCCAATCTCTCACACAGAAGTTCTTGAAGACACCAAGGGATCTTATCATAGAATTTAGCTCCTGGGTTACCACAATATATGCTGGGCTTTAATTTAAACCTTTTCATTATACTTCCCAAAATCAGAAAAATATAACAAACACTGCAACACTGTGGTCATCAACAGTTTCAGCTTTTACTCCACAGCTTTATATTCCCTCCTCATTGAGGAAGGTACTACTCAAGGCAAATGTAAAAATCTGGCCCAGAAGGTCCATTCAAAATGTATACAAGTTTAATCAAAACTTGTTACTCTGGAAATCCTGCCAAATCAGTGTCACTTACAAGATTATCTTTCTCTCCAGTATTTGGCTGAGACACAAGAGTCTCCTTCATGCTATTTTGAATCTCCTAGTCCTGGACTAACAAGAAGTTTCAAAGAGCTGTGAAAATTTGAAATATTAGCAAATAATTGTTCATTTTAACCCCAGATTATATGCTGCTGAAACTACGTTTTGGGCAAAAATTCAGGTCAGTTCTAGGCTTATATGAAGTGGTTAAAGTAGCCATCTGCAACAGAGGCATTAATGGAACACAATAACAGCACAGAGACAAGATTACAAAAACAGCACTTTCCATTGTTTTTCAAGCTCTGTCTGCATCTGGCAGAAAATTTGATCAACTTGGGGTAGCTAATCAGGCTGCTCCATGCAGGTGGCTGCAATTTCTCTCCTTTTCTTTCCCAGATTCTTCAGATCAAAGATTCAAGTCCTAGAATTATTATTCTCCAAATGCTGCTCCCTGATCTTAATGAGCTCCAACTGAGGGACACCAAAGGCAACACTAAACCAGTGTTGATGCACTTCATTGAGTTTGGCCAATATGGGTAAAAACAAGAGGGTGAGGTCCATAGTATGTAAAATCCCACTACAGAGATTTATATTCTAATCCAATTACAGCTCCTCTGTATAGGCCTGAACAGCAATGTGCCTCAGTCACTTTGCAAAAGGAAGCCTTCTTCATTGGCTGCTTTCTCCATATTAAAACATTGTGACGGTAGAATTGGCCTTGTAGTCAATCATTTCTAAAGAATGTTCTCTTTTGGGAGGATAACAGTGGCTTGCAAGCGCAAAAGCTTCTTTGAAGGCTCCTGACAGTTCAGGATTTTGATATGCAAAAGTCAGCTTTTGCTAGGAGGCATCATTTCTGGAGCCAAATGATTCCACCTAAGATTGTTACAGGAGATCTTTTGCATGCAGAAACATTTCTTTGTTCTGTTACACGCTCTCCACACCTTCTGTTCACAAACTGGGCCCTGTCAGAAAGGCAGCCAAGATTCTTGTGCATTATCAGGTCACACTGTTCAGAGTCCAATTATAATTGTCATAAAAAAGAACTAACAACGGTCCAGCACACCAATGAGAACAGTATTCAGGGACTTAACAAGTCGCTTACTCTAACATCTGGCATGTTCTTTGGAGAAGACTAAACACATGGAGATTCTTGCTGTAGAAGTCGGTGGAATGCAATGATAATTGCTCATTAAAGTTCCTCCTCCACAGGTTATTTTTAACTCTTTCTAATCATGGTGCATGCATCAGATGATACTGAAAGGGGTCAGTGCATAGGTTTCTTCCCTCCAAAACCGCATTTATAACAAAGCCTTTTGATCAAGCTGGGGGCTTCGCATCATATACTGCTCTGAGTTTTAAGTACCAACAGGGGCCTGAAACAAGACCCCTGATCCAAAGCAAACACGTGTGAAACTTGGGCAATTCAGATCCAGATGGAAACTTCAGTAGCACAGCTGGGATTAAATCCCAAAGGTTCAGACTCTCAGGCTATGCCTACACTTGTTAATTTAAGTCGATTTAGCTAAGTCGACTTAAAGTCGACTTTGTTAAGTCAATTTAGCATGTCTACACTTAAATTTTAAGTCGACTTTGGGGGGACCCTATAAAGTCGACCTAGAGCATCCACACTGGGCACCTAGGTCAACTTCTAGGGGCTAGGGGGACCTGGGACTGGTCCACGGTGGCAGGGGGGCACCCCTTGCCAAGTGCCAGGGGGCTCAGCCTTTGCCCCATTGTACCTGGGTACAATGGGGCAAAGGGGGACAGGGACCCTGGCAGGGCATAGGGGCAGGGTGGGCAGGCCTCTGTCTTTCCCTGTGGGGGGGCATGCCAGGCTCTCCCTGTGCCAGCCACCCTGGCAGGGAGGGCAGTGGGGGAGTCCTGGAGAGCCCCAAGTCGACTTAGAGTCAACTTAGGGCTACTCCAGGTCTACACGGGCTTAAGTCGACTTTAGAAAGTCGACTTAAGCCAAAAGTCAATTTAAAACTAGGTTTTATAAAGTCGACTTAATTTTTCCTTAAGTCGACTTAAGCAGCTGCTTAAGTCGACTTAAGGAAAGTGTAGTGTAGATGCAGAGTAAATTAATTCGATTTAAGCAAGCTTAAGTCAACTTAATTTACAAGCGTAGACGCACCCTCAGTGTCCTGCTTCAATCTTGGTCATTGAAAACATCCCCTTTCTTTCGTCCCTCAAGAATCAGAAAGCCATATACTGCAAACATCTAGGTGTCTCAGTGCAAATGCTGGAGGCATTAGAAATCAAGGAAATTAAAACTGTGTGCACCAACATGGGTGGGGCTCAAACAATGAGACTCTGACTTCAGCAAAGTCATTAAGTGCCCAATGTGAGGCGTAGTGAGGTGTTCATCTATTTCTGAAGGAGGCTGTTTAGGGCCAGATTTTCACAGGCACTTACCATCTTAGTTTCATTTAGGAATTGTGCGTGCTCAGTATTTCTGGCACCGGTGGATTACCAAAGTCTACATTTGGTGGCAGTGTAGAGACACCTCCCAGGAGCTCCCAAGGAGCTTGGTCACTGCACCGCTCTTAAAGAAAGGACTAAGTGTGCTCCCTCCCTGCATGGGCTGAACTCTGCTAGCTAATATGGAGAGCCTGGGATCATGTCCTACACTTAAACATTTTCCTCCTCTGGGGAGCCAAGAGACTTGCTGTTAGGTGAATACATGGAAAATTATACCTAGCTCCCAGTCTGTTCTATTGAGATTCTTACACTGTGCCCATCAATGTGGTATACCTGATCGCTTTAAGTATGAACCAAGTTAGTGAGCCCTATGTTTTTAAGGAGGTTCAGTACAGAGCTTGGGAGGAAGGGTAGACTGTTCATTATTAAACATGTAAGAGTGAATAGAGTACACAGACATCAGGATTTGGATTATAAAGCTCAGGAGGAACAATCTAATCGAAAGGTCGCTGGACACAGTGAACGAGAACTGCAAAGACTGCACAAGTTGACTAGAAAGATTAAAGCTAGCAATTTGTAGAAAACATTCAGGAGGGCTGTGGCCTTACATACTGGTCAGAAGAAGAAAGAGCACATGTTTGGAGAGGTGCGGATGAACAGGATCATTCGGCCACTAAAGAGCTGAACTTTCCTTCGCCCAAGAACCCCAGAGCTTTACTGATGAAAAACTAGCTTCACTTCTACCACGGTCCCACCCAAACCCTGTAAGTTCTCTGCCAACATAAAATAAACTCCCTCATATTCACTGTGATGGGGCAGGACTTCAGATATAGTTCCATGCCATTAGTGCTGGGGGAAGGCATTAGCCTGACCATCCTGGAGAATCACATTCTCACTTTATCCAGGTCCAGCCCTAACTGCAGTCAGGCCCGTTTCACCCACATCTCCCTACCTATGTGTCTGTCTACAGTGCAGTCAGAGGAGGGTGTGAGACATCTGAGCTAGCTTTCATCTCACTAGCTCAAGTAACCATAGCAACGAATCTACGATGACACAGGTGACAGCCTGGGTTGCAGAAGCCCACTCAGGGCCGCGGGTCAGTACTCATGAGGCTAGGTGGCCATGTGCTGTAGTCACAGCTCTGATTGCAGAGTAAACACATTCAAAGGTCTCATCACTGCCCTGGAGGAACTCCCTTTCAGGCTGAGAGGAGGGTTCAGCCACACTGTGGCCAGTTCTGGCCTCTCTAATGAGGCTGCCAGTAAGCGGGCCACCTGTGCTGTGACAGTGCATTTGGGGATGTGGACACTGGTCCACTAGAACTGATGTGAGTCAGCCAGACCATTTTACCTATGAAAAGAAACAGCTGTCCTGTCAGATGCTATAAGTGAGAACTTGGGCCAGTTACAAACCAGTGATCTTGAGACAAAAGGTTTCATATCACATTACCAATTCAGATCTGAGCCTGCCAGCATCCCCGGAAAAAACAGCATATTAATGAAATCCAGACTGCATGGATTTGCCAGTATTTACTGCATTCCTGCTAAAATCAGAGTTGCCTCCAGGACTTCATTCCTCCTCATGAGCACTGGATTCCATTGGGCAAATATGTATCATCTGTAGCATATTTAGCAAACCATGTCCTTCAGGTAAATGGTGTGGCAAACTGTCTAGAATTGTCCTAGCGGGGTTAACCTTCTTTTCAGCGCCAACTTGTATTACAAGGCCAACGTGGTTTTGCAGCCATATATGTGGTGCAATAGTGACCTCCTGTGGCTGCTGTTCCATAGACATGAGGTACAGGAGAGATTATGAGTCTTGTTTCCAAAGTAGATCACTGTTTAAGTGATTTGGAAAAAGATGCTGCAAAAATACCTAGAGATAGATCCTCTCTCAGCCTTTTCTCCCATGTATATTTCATCAGAGAGCAACCAAAGCCAGATCTTTCCTCCCATCTCCCCACCCTGCATTATTCATAAAAGAAAACGAACTTTTATGAGATTAAATTCACTCCTGCCCAGAATGACTGCACCGCTCATATCTACAAAATAGAGTTTAAGTGGCATATGCTGATCACCTGCAAAGGAGTGACTTTCACTGATAAAAAAACAACGAGAGTCCTGTGGCACCGTATAGACTAACAGATTTTCTTTGGCATAAGCTTATGTTAGCTTGCCAGTTAGTATGCCATAGGAAATCTGTTAGTCTATAAGGTGCCACAGGACTCTCGTTGTTTTTTGCTGTACACAGACTAACACAGCTACCCTTCTGGAAATTTCACCTGATGAAGTATTTTAGAGGTGCCAATCTAAGGGATTTTGATCACTGAGGTTTCTTCCTAGCCACCTAATATTAAATCAATATACAGAAATGGCATCATTTCCCAAAGATGCCCTCTTCAGAAGAAGATACATTGAAAGAAGGTGGGACTACGGAGTCATTCCCATAGAAGCTGCTTTCTGGAGACAATTCTTTCAGGCACAGTGCTCTGAGGAGGAAAGTGGAAACTCAGCTTGCTGGGTATTTCTGCAGGAGTCACAGGAATCAAAGTATTAAAACAGTTAAACATCTTCAGCATCCTTGTGTTTCTCCTCTGCCTGCAGGCAACTCCCTTTCACCAGAGGAGCACCAAGAAGGGAAATTCCCTTCTAGGAGAAAATTTTCTATGATTTTCCATCAAGCCAACCTGCTCTACAACTAATCATTCCTTGCAGAAAGGACTCCCCAGGCAATTTAGTCAGTCACACCCATCAGTGGTTTCCAAAAGCCAGCTACACTTAGAAACCCTTGGGACACATTCTAAATAATATTGTCTGGCTTTTTTTGTGGGTGTAGATTTTATTCTGCTGAGTCTTGTTTGTGGTTGGTTGGAGCTGCAATGTGTCACACGATTACCCCATTCACCAGAAGCACTTATTTGATTATATTATATTATTATTATATTATATTATCTTCAAAGCGTCTGACGAAGTGGGATTTTCTCCCACGAAAGCTCATGCGATTAATATATCTGTTAGTCTTTAAAAGTGCCACAAGACTCTGTTGTCTTTCTACAATAGACTAACACAGCTACCCCTTTGGAATTTCACTTATTTGATATTGTTCTTGCTTTGTTTCAAATAGTTGGAGATTTGTGCAGACTCCATGAGAACAGTACATGTAAACCCAGAAGAACCCTACTAGAGGGATCCAGGTTTCTCTATATATACAGCAATTCATACAGAGTGAAATTCACCCCCGTGGAAAGGGGTATGTATCATTAAGCCCTCTAAACAAAGCTTAAGTAAGATGTAAGTGATGCATGAGCCTTGTGTTGGTCATCTGCATGGGTTGAATTTCACCCATATGCAGTATGGGGAATTAAGAAATATAGTCATTTAAACAACCTTAGCACTCCACTAAATCCCTTTTAGCAGATGCCAGACTTCTCGGTCACTTTTCAGAACAGTCTTTTGGCAAGCTATTCTGTGATGGCTAGAGGTGGTATAAGAACTATGATTCCCAGTGGTGATGTTCTTTTGTTAGATTGTCTGGAAAATAGCTTTTGTCTTGCTCTCATTGCTGTACACCACTCCTAGGCTATGTCTACACTGGCAAGTTAGGTTGACTTAAGGAAGCTTGAGTCAACCTAACTTAAGCTCTGTCCACACCAGGCTTTCATTAGGTCAACTTAAGAAAATCTCCAAGTCGACCTAATGAAAGCTTAGGTCGACTTAATAAGAACCGCAGGGTATTCGAACTAACCCTGCGTAGGTTGACCTAACCCTTCCTTAGGTTGACCTAAGGCCAGTGTAGACGCATAAGTCCACTTTCTTAGGTTGACCTAAGGGAAGTGAGGTCAACTTACTACGCTCCGGTTAAGGGTAACCACTTTGTTAAGTCGACTTAATAAGGTCAACCTAAAGTCGACTTTATTAAGTCAACTTAACAAAGTTGACCTAACTTTTCCTAGTGTAGACATAGCCCGAGATTTGTAGAAACAAAGCACCGCCGGTCAAATCAGGTATTGAACTGGCACTACACCTGATCTTAAGCAAGTAGCCACCATCTCCAAAACGATTGCCTTATAACTTATTTTGTTAAAAAAAAAAATAGAGTCCTGTGGCAACAAATTTATTTATTGCATAAGCTTTCATGGGCACAATCCTACTGCATCAGATGCCTGAAGTGGAAAATGTGGTATGTTTGCTGTATATATACATACAGAGAAGGGTGGGTCACAAGGTCAATTCAAACAGATCCTGAGAGATAGTCTGCTAGCCTATCTCAGGAAAGTAAATAATCTGTTTAATTCAAAGAGTGTGGAAGAGGGAAGCAAGAGCTGAGAAGGCTAATAGAGAGTAAATCACCTTTTGTAGTGGTTCAGTCATCGCTAACCGTGAAAGATCCCAATGCCAACAGACAGATTTGGATCCAAATTCTCTCACAGTCTAGGAAATGTGGTTACCACCTCAGCACCTTCTCTGCTAACTGCAGACTTTAAAAGAAAACAGCCAAGACAGACTATGCCTTTTTAAAAGAAAAAATGTTTTGAATCCCCTATATACATGTCATCATCAATATATGATTAATTACATGTGTGCTTTAAAAGAGATGCTAGCAATGGGAATGTGTGTCTAAAGACACAGAAAAGTGAAGAGACATGCAGTGACATGTCATCATTAAAGAATCATAATTTCTTTCCTATATTCCTACAACAGCTGTCACTAATGTCTTGAAGACAGGCCATGTTCTAAAACACCATGTCAGACACCTTTTCAGACAAAAGAGGGCATGTTAAATGGGTGAACAGAAGGAAGAGTATTTTGACGGCTTGAGTGTATTCAGCCTCTCCATACAACGCCCACATCCTTTGATATAACTTCACTTGATAAAGATCTTCAGAGTTGAATGCTTCTGACAAATGGGGATAAGTAATAATTGCTATGATTAGGTAGCGCTTAGAGGCTCCTACTGAGATTGGAGCCCCTTTGTACTTGGTGCTATACACACACACACACACACACAGGTAGTAAGGCCTGGTCTACATGTAAAACTTAGGTTGACCAAGCTACATCATTCAGGGCTGTGAAAAAAAGTTACACTCTGTGTGTCATAGTTAGGTCAACTGTATCCCTACTATGGACACAGCCACTGCCTCTCAGAGAGGTAGATTAGCTACAATGATAGGAAAGCCTATTCTGTCAGTGTCAGAGGTGTCTACAACATCACACCTTGTAGTGAAGACATACTTTAAGACAGAGCCACAACTGGTCAGAACCAGTAGATGATTAATCATGGACTCTGAAAATAGGGACCTTGGCCCATATGCAAGAAAGCTTTTTGTTTCCTCTAATGAATACTAGCATTGTTGCGAGCGCCCCCTGCAGCCATGCTGACTTCTTACAAATTTAAGGGTGCCATGCCTGTAGAAGTCAGAACAGTTCATAATTTCATACTTTAGAAAAATAATTTCTTGTACCCCAGCTCAGCTAGTAGCCCCATTAAGTAAGGTGTTATACAAATGCACAGGAAGAAACAGATCTGGTTCAATGCCAAGCTCTGCCACAGATTCTCTGTATGTATGTGGAGGATGATGCGGAAAAGGCTGAAGTACTCAATGCTTTTTTTACTTCAGTCTTCACAGGGAGGGCCAGCTCCCAGGCTACTACACGGGGTAACGTGGAATGGAGAGAAGAGCGGCCCTCGGTGATGGAAAGTCAGGTTAGGGAACACTTAATGAAATTGGATGTGCACAAGTCCATGGGGCCGGATGAACTGCATCCGAGGGTGCTGAGGGAGTTGGGGGAAGTGATTGCAGAGCCGCTGGCCATTATGTTTGAGAACTCGTGGCGAACGGGGGTGGTCCCGGAGGATTGGAAAAAGGCAAATATAGTACCTATCTTTAAGAAAGGGAAAAAGGAGGATCTGGGGAACTACAGACCGGTCAGCCTCACCTCAATCCCTGGGAAAATCATGGAGCAGGTCCTGAAGGAATCCATCCCGAAACACTTGGAGGAAAATAGAGTGATCAGGAACAGTCAACATGGATTCACCAAGGGCAAATCGTGCCTGACCAACCTGATTTCCTTCTATGATGAGATGACTGGATTTGTGGATGCGGGAAGAGCCGTTGACGTGGTATACCTTGACTTTAGCAAGGCTTTTGATACAGTTTCCCACAGCATTCTCGTCGGCAAGTTAAGGAAGTATGGGTTGGATGAGTGGACCGTAAGGCGGATCGAAAACTGGTTAGATCAACGGGCTCAGTGGGTAGGAATCAATGGCTCGATGTCTGGTTGGCAACCGGTAACGAGTGGAGTGCCCCACGGGTCGGTCCTGGGGCCGGTTCTATTCAACATCTTCATTAATGATCTTGATGATGGACTAGACTGTGTGCTTAGTAAGTTTGCAGATGACACCAAGTTGGGGGGAATGGTAGATACTCTGGAGGGCAGGGACAGGATCCAGGGAGACTTGGACAAATTGGAACACTGGGCCAAAAGAAACCTCATGAGGTTCAACAAAGACAAGTGCAAAGTCCTGCACTTAGGACGGAAAAATCCCATGCCCTGCTACAGGCTGGGGACCGATCGGCTAAGTAGCAGCGCTGTAGAAAAGGACCTGGGGGTTATGGTGGACGGGAGGATGAATATGAGCCAACAGTGTGCCCTTGTTGCGAAAAAGGCAATGGCATATTAGGCTGCATCAGTAGGAGTATTGCCAGCAGATCGAGGGATGTGATAATTCCCCTCTATTCAACATTGGTCAGGCCACACCTGGAATACTGTGTCCAGTTTTGGGCTCCCCACTACAGAAAGGATGTGGACAAATTAGAAAGAGTCCAGCGGAGGGCAACAAAAATGATTAGGGGGCTGGGGCACATGACTTATGAGGAGAGACTGAAGGAACTAGGCTTATTTAGTCTACAGAAGAGAAGACTGAGGGGAGATTTGATAGCAACCTTCAACTACTTGAAGGGTTGCTCCAAAGAAGAGGGAGCTAGGCTGTTCTCGAGGGTAACAGAGGACAGAACAAGGAGCAATGGTTTCAAATTGCAGCTGGGGAGGTCAAGGCTGGATATTAGGAAAAACTTTCTCACTAGGAGGGTGGTGAAGCATTGGAATGGGCTATCTAGGGAGGTGGTAGAATCTCCATCTTTGGAGATTTTTAAGGCCCGGTTAGACAAAACCCTGGCTGGGGTGATTTAGGGGGAGTGGTCCTGCTTTTTAGCATGGGGTTGGACTAGATGACCTCGTGAGGTCACTTCCAATCTATGACTGAGGACAAATCACATCCCCCATTTCTGTGCTTCAGTTCTCCATCTACAAAATGGGGATCATAACAGAACCCAGCTTCATGCATGTTTGGACATCTCAGGCCTTGTCTTCATTAAGAAAGAAAGGTGTGTGCTTACATCATGTTAGTTGACACATGATAAATAATATGAGGACATTTCTAGTGAAGACAATAATATGAACTTGTTAGCTTGTTATATAAAACTCTCTAGGCCTTCTTGGACTTTTTATCTCAACTTGCTAAGCTAACATGTGACAGCTATCAACAGCCTTTTCTTCACTAGGATTGTACCTCATGTTAGTTCCAACGTGTTAACTAACATGAGTTAAGAACACATCTTGTTTCTAGTGAACATGCTCATGGAATGTCTACACTGCAAAAAGGGTGTGTTCTTATCTGAAGTGAGTTTATTCAGGTTACGATAGCAACTCAGTTTTTAACATAAGGCTATGTACACACTACCATTTTTAACGCGCAATAATCCTCTTCCGCATTAATTCTCCCGTGGCTGTTGTTGCGCGAGATCGCGTACACACTATGCTTGCTCTAACGGAACAAAGCCCCCCCCCTTCTGAGCGCAGTCCTCCAGGAAAGCGAAGGGGATTGTGGGTACGTATCCCAGAGTCCCCAGTATCATCTCCCGTGGTGCATTCCGCTACTGACGCTACCCAGCGGTTGCCAATAGCAACGAGCGCGAATTTCAAATTGAAGCAACCTTCTTCTCGGCACTGCCTTTTCAGAATCGACATGGATTCAGCTGTGATCTTGAATGCTGCCTTCAGCATTGTGAACACAGCCCAGATTCTGTTGCGGTTTGCCTTTGGCTATGATTCGGAGCATGACACGGATGACTCGGTCTCGGATGATGACAGCATTGAAAACCAAACGGACATTCTGATCAGTTTCGCGGACCAGCAACACAGCCTGAACCGCCGTGTTTGGTCCCGGCAGACGAGCACAGACTGGTGGGAACGAATCGTCCTTCAGCTGTGGGATGATGATCAGTGGCAACAGAACTTTAGAATGCGGAAAGCCACATTTATGGAGCTATGCCAGGAGCTTGCCCCTGCCCTTCGATGCAAGGACACGAGGATGAGACCCGCCATGACCGTGGAGAAGCGTGTGGCTATCGCACTTTGGAAACTGGCGACTCCAGACTGCTACCGCTCGGTCGCAAACCAGTTTGGGGTTGGACGCTCGACCGTTGGAGTGGCACTGTCACAAGTATGCAGAGCCATCAACCGTATTCTGCTCAGGAGGATGGTGACCCCGGGAAACGTGAGGGAGATCATCGCAGGATTTAATGAGTTGGGCTTCCCGAACTGTGGGGGTGCAATAGATGGGACTCACATCCCTATTCTCGCTCCCGACCACCTTGCCTCTGAATACATCAACAGGAAAGGATACTTTTCGATGGTTCTACAGGCACTGGTGGACCACCGTGGTCGCTTTATGGACATTAATGCTGGCTGGTCTGGAAAGGTGCACGATGCACGCATCTTTAGAAACTCTGGACTATTCAGAAGGCTACATGCTGGCACATTTTTTCCAGACGAGAAAATAATTGTGGGCGGTGTAGAGATGCCAGTGGTGATACTTGGGGACCCCGCCTACCCACTGATGCCATGGCTCATGAAGCCGTACACCGGGAAGTTGGATCCTGACAAGGAGCGTTTCAATTACCGGTTAAGTAGATGCAGAATGGTTGTGGAGTGTGCCTTTGGCCGTTTAAAAGCGCGCTGGAGAGCGCTGTATGGCAGGCTAGATCTCCACGAGGACAGGATCCCATTAGTTATTTCGGCTTGCTGTGTTCTTCACAATATATGTGAAAGCCGGGGGGAGAGATTCAGGAACTCTTGGACCACTGAGGCACAACGTCTGGAAAATGCCTACCAGCAACCAGACACGAGGGGTATCCGGGGGGCGCAGCTAAGGGCAGTTCGCATAAGGGATGCGTTAAAAACCCATTTTAGTACTGTTGGTTAAAATTGTACCTTTGAATATAGTTACTAACCATTTCCTATATGTTTCAACTGTTAAAAATTAAGCTTTAGAAATTTTGTGTTTTTCCCCTGTAAACATTCATTGAATCAAAAACCGTTAATGTTAAATTAATGAAACAAATAAAGAAAGTCTGATTAAGTTTAACAAGGATTCAACTTTATTTAATTAACATTGATCAAAACTCGGGTTTGAGGGGAGTAGGGACTAAAGGTGGGTGTAGGTGCGGGACTCAACTACATATGTTGGGGGAGGGGTTCTGTTAGGGTTACACCATGGATGTCCATGGTGGTCTAAAAACTGTCTGGGGGGGGAATGTGGCGTGGATGCACTGAAAGGCATATGAGGCTGATGATGGGGGGTGCGAGCCTGTAGCAGACCGACCATGGTCTTGAGGAGGTTGGTCTGCTCCTGCATGATGCCTATCAGGGCATCCTTCTGCTGCTCTCTCCTCGCACTGCTCTGTCTCCTGTCCTGCCTGCACTGCCTCCTCCATTGCCTTGTCTCCCTCGCAGAAGCCTCATGGAACTGCATGAGCTCCTGGAAGACGTCTTCCTTGCTCCTGCGAGGCCTCCGCCTTATCCTCCTCAGACGCTCAGCTGCAGCTGTAGACTGTCCACCGAAGGTCATTCCTGTTCAGATATGAAAAATGTAGAATGCCGCTATTGTTCTCGCCACGGTCAGGAGCAAATGATGTTGTTCTCCCCACACATTCCTTCAATACACAAGAGGGGACCTATGGGGGGGCGGTAACAGATTTCCCAAAGCTTGGTACGGGTTGCAGAGCTAGTACAACGGAGAGTTGACTATTGCCACACCAAGTTCTGATCCCGTGCCCGAGATGGCTGAAATAGAGGCAGATCTCACACTGCTTAGAGTGCCTCTGCAAGCGAGAATGCATCTCCTTCATGTTGCCGACTTCAAGCCGGGACCTTACGCTGCAGGACTGTGCGCAGCAATGTTGCCCGCAGGAGTGCTTGCGAGTCTGAAAGGAAGAGTGTCCCTGAATGGTGGAGTGCAAAGGAATGCTCTACCATGTAATTTGAAGAGAAGACTCTGGAAATATTTGGATGACGCGTTCAGTGAGTTGAAAGGGAACGACTACTTGGAAATCGAGGCATACATCGATGACGTTTTTAAGTAATGCTAGTAAAACCTTTACAGTTCTGTAAGGAACAGAACTGAGGACACCGAAAACAAAAACCCCTTGCAAAAAAACCATGTCTACGCTGAGCTGTAGCACCTAGAATAGAGGACATTGCGAACGGGACTTACCAGAGCTGCCTTCTGATGATTCCTGGGTAGGCGTGGAGAAGGAATCAGTGGAGCTTGTTTCTGGCTGGGTGGAAAATAACTCCTGGCTCCCCGGGTCAGTGGCTCCGTTCTCTCCGTCCTCGTAGTCTTCTTCTTCTGATTCCTCGTCCACAATTGCCTCGTCGCCTTCTGCTTCCTTCTCTGTTTGGGGTGCAGTCTCCGAGGTGTCTACCGTGCAGTTCGGGGTGGTTGTGGGATCGCCGCCCAGGATCGCCTCCAGCTCCTTATAGTACTTGCACGTTGCTGGCGCGGAGCCAGAGCGCCGGTTAGCCTCTCTGGCTCTGTGAAATGTTATCCGCAGCTCCTTCACCTTTGCCCGGCACTGCAGGGTGTCTCGCTCGTACCCCTTTTCGGTCATGGCTTTGGATATTTGACCGAAAATGTCAAAATTCCTCCGGCTGCCACGTAACTGTGACTGCACGGCGGACTCTCCCCAGATGCCGATCAAGTCCATCACCTCTGCTGCTGTCCAGGCTGGAGCTCGTTTGCTGCGGCGCGACGACATTGCGAGCGAAGCACACAGAGGCAGCAGCACCGAACAGCGAGGCAGAAGGGAGAGTGGTGAATTCAAAAATTCGCGGGACAGAAGAGGAGGTCGGGAAAAATGACGTCACGACGATAGAGGACAGGCGGAAGTGCAGAAGGGATGGAATTTGAATTGTGGGCCATTTCCGTTATATTCACATTGCGCGATAAGCGTACACACACTGGCCATCGCGCAACAACTATTCCGCGTTAGCAGCAACCACGCTCGTTTAGGTGGTTTACATTTTGCGCAAAAAGAAGGGACTTAACGCGGAATAACTGTAAGTTGTGTGTGTACGCTCTGTTTGTTATTGCGCATTAAAGAGCTTTATCGCGCAATAACTTTGTAGTGTGTACAAGGCCTAAGTTGGCAGCTCGAATTAAAGTTTAACTTGAGCAACTAACCTGAGTTAAAAGTAGAATTGCTATTGTACCCAGAGATAGCTAACATGGGTTAACTAACTTGAAATAAGAACACATTTATAGTGTAGACATATCAGAGACCAGGATGATGAGGCTACGCAAGTATCTAGAAACATAAGCAGTACAGTCATCCCAACTTTCAATGCATTTTTCAAACCATTTGCAGTTCTCATTGCTAGGCATGTTGGAATAATTCATCAGTTTCAAGCAAAAGACAATTAATCACAAAGCCACTGAGTACAAAGCCTGGTTGAAATAAACCAAAAAGAAAACAAAATCAGTGTAGAGGTGTTGGCACTTGCGAACTCCTCGTGATTAAACTTATTTTCACCTCCAGGTGCACAGACGAGACAAGTTTTGTTAATTAAACCCGCCACTTGCCTTATTATTCATTCAATTAAAAAAATGTGATGCCTTGATTTTATGCAGCTTGTGGGATGCGATGGTGACAGACTCATAGGCTTGTGTTGTTACAGTGCATAAGTTCTGATGGAACAAGGGGGAAGGGAAGCTGTAAAATATGGCTAAAAGATGTATGCTAATTGGATACCCTCTTTGTATTTTTTTAAGCTATAGTTGATGGATGTGATTATCAGATGTGTGGCATGTGTAATGCAAAGAGAAGGTATATGCAAATGTGTGGGGTGGGAGTGCACTTGTTTCCTCTGGAAACCATAAAGATCTTTGGAATATTCAGGGTCAACTCTGGCAAGGTTAAGGGATGGAGAGAATGTGGTGATGTACAGCTAGATTAAGCAGGGAGACAGAGACACCCAAAATTATATAGACTTCAATTTTAATTTGGTTGAAGAATAGTCTTGTTGTTAAGGCATCAGAGTAGAACTCAACAGATCTGAGTTCAGTTCCTGGCTCTACCAACAGATTACTTCTTGTACAACCTTGAGAAAGTCACTAAACGTTTCTATTCCTCTGTTGCCCATTTATACAATGAAAATTATATTACCTGTCTCCCAGTCTTTTTTGTTGACTATTTAGATTGCAAACTCATTAGGGCTGGGTCTGTTTCTTCCTATTTATTTGTATAACACCTAAAACAATGGGGCTCCTATCTGAGCTGGGGTGTAAGAAATTATTTTTCTAATGTATGAAATTATGAACTGTTCTGACTTCTAAATGTACAGCATCTTTACATTTCCAAGAAGCTGGCATGGCTGCAGGGAACACTGGCACTTTATGAAGTTGTATGTTACAGGGGATGGACACACACTCTATGCTCTAATACAGAGACTTTACTTCTGTTCTTTCTTGTTTTTCTCATTTTCCCCTTACTATAAAAGGAAATTTATCTAAAAAAAGTCTATGGTAGCTCTTTGTATATGGAAAAAATAGTACTGTTAAGTACCATTTTAAATCATATCCTGCACTATCAGCTTATGAAACAAGCAGAGGATTTTTATTTTTAATTGTAAGATCTTTGGTAGATGATCCATGTCTCCTGCATGTGCTGTACAGCATTCTGCGTGCTCCTTGGGCCAGATTTACAAAGATGCCTGAATATACAAATAGTGGGATTTACAAAATACCTAATTCCCATTAGCTTTCAAAAAATAACAATTGGCCCAAACCAGAAGGCCTGATCCAAACCCCCAAACTCCAGCCAGATTGAGTTCAGCTCTCAGTAAAATTTCTCTGTTTCCCCACAGAGACTGAGGCACAACTCATCATGTGCAGTGGATGATGAATCATGGATCCTCTGCAAATAAGAATCTAGGCCCAAATGGAAGGAAGCTCTTTGTTTCCCCTAATGAATACTGGCATTGTTGACAGTCCAATGGAACAGCTAAATGGTGTAACCCAGCTCTGTAACTGCTCTCCCTCCATGGGAGAGGGCTTTGATCTTCAGCCTCGGAGAGGTTACCACTGTGTGATGAACTGGGTCCACACACATTACACTAGAGCACTTTACATTTGCATTTAGCCTCTTTCATACAAGGATCTCAAAGCTCTTTGTCAATGTGAATTAATTTAGCATCTCTGTGAAGAGTCATTTCCCAGTTTTTCAGATGGGAAAACTAAGGCACAAACAGGGGATGTGATTTACCAAAGATGACAGAGGGTGAGTCAGTGGCAGAGAAGGGAGCAGAACCCAGACGTCCTACATCTTATCCCATGAGACCCTCTTTCCTCAGCACCTGGGGTGGCTTTTTCACAACTCCCACCTGCATGACTCCAGCCAGCGCTATCAGTTCTCCACTTTCATGCACCTTAAATGAAGCCAGACACATTAAAAACAAACAATTGAGCTTTTATAAAACCAATAATACCTCCGTTCAGAACAAGCACATGAAAATTAACTGTGGCAGATGGCAAGATTTTCTGGCATAATGTACAGAGATGACACCTTTTCACTGCCCCTCTGGGAGGTGACTGTACGGCTCTCAGTCCATCATGCAGTCACACTCCTCAGGGGGTGTCAGAAACATCTTGTTTCTTTTCACTGGGGCAGAAGGGCTCGGCAGTCACAATGGGCCCTTTATCAGACTGGCCTTATGTTTTCTGTGTTAAGCTCAGGCATGGGCTCCTAGGACTCGGAGAGCACCATGGATACATGTAATTAATGAAGACACGGGCACCCGGGGTGGGAGATCACTTGCTCCATTGACACCTCCTGGTCTGAAGACTATTCATTAGCTAGAGTCCATGTACCTCCCTAACATCCCCATATTTCTGTTTATTCGGCCACTCTGCAGGAAACTGGCTGCAAGGCGTTTAGTCGTATATTATTTTCTGACTCTGGAGACTATATACATAGGGTGGGAAGGATTAGATTTGTGTCAGGTAATGTCATTATATACTGATTTCATCATACACATCCCTACTAATGAAAAAAATTATTTCCACTGATAATACTCAAAATTTACAGCGAGGCAAAATAAAGAGAGATGCTTCCTAAGAACTTATTTTCATTTGATTTCAGGCTAAAGTTTTGACATAGGATGTTGACAGTTTGTATCTTAACGGTTGTATCTTAAAGATTTCATTTTGAATCTCAATGCCTACTGTCATTAAATAATTATTGTCCGACACCCCTCCCCGCCACTGTCAGACCTTCCTCCTAATTTCCCACAACTGTGAAAATTTAAATCCATAACAAATTTTGCAAAAAAGCATAAAACCCAGATTTCTTGTTCTTTTTGGCAATCGTGGACATTTCAATAGATACAAATTGAGAAAATTCGTACAAATGAACAACACTATAATCCATCAAAATTATAAAAACATAAAAATCAAATTATGCCAAGCACACACACATTTTATATATATATTACACTCCCATCCTAAGACACCAATGCTGCATCAGTATAGTCAGACTTGTGTGGTTCACAGTAGACACAGATCAGATAGCAGGATTCTTAATCAATTATATATGAGAAAAGAAGTGAATCATCTTTATGGAACAAACCCTATAAGGTTTAGAAGGGATGAAATCAATAGGGGCTTCTACAAAAATTCAGAAATCACTGGGTCATGATCTTTGACCTGTGTTATGCAAGAGGTCAGACTAGATGATCACAACAGCCCCTTCTGGCCTTAATCTGTGAATCAATGAAAATGTAATAGGATTCTATAGAAACTACTGTAGAATTTGAGAGAGAATAGTGTTTTTTCTCTAGGCTTTTAGAACCTCCCCATTGGAAGGATGGAATTTTCCATTAACATCTATAAGGGCTGTATCATAAGGGTGATTGTTTCTTAGGTACTGAGAGCATTCTCCATGGACAAGCTATTTGCTGCTAATAGCCATTACCAGAAACACCATTGCAATTGGTTGGTAATATGGTAGTTGTCTGTGGTTACTTATTAACTTTCTAAATAGGAAACAATGTGAAACTCCAGCAAACAATTTACAAACAAGGCATCCAATGAACAAGGCTCACCCAGTTTTAACTATCTTGATTCACCAGTAGAAAATTCTTTATCCTACCTCTACTCATTACCAGAGCAAGGGAAGACAGGGGAAATAGCTTTGGTTTACATACAGGCATTTGGGCACTCCTACTGAAGAAGGAAGTAAACGTCAGAGTTGAGAACATTTCATTGCAAACCTCATGAGCCAGATTTCATGCTGACTCTTGCAAGGTGCAACAAAGAAGGCAGGGGTTAAAGTAAGGGGAATGCACCGGAACACAGTTCCGGACCCCCAAATTTGAGGGGCCAGAGTTCCAGGGCTCCTAAAAATAGAAAAGTCCAGCAGAACGCATGTTCCGCCCTGCCCTGGCTGTTGGCAGGTCCTACGCCCCACCATTGTTAATCACAATACTTATTGTGTTATGCAGTGTTTGCTACTTTGTGACAATAATTGCTATAGACATAAACACCATATAAAATTATAAATATTTTTATGGAGCGATAACCGATGCATGAAGTACTGAGAAGTGGTTGAAATGCATATGTGAGCTGGGGCCCGCACATGCATGAACAGGGCCCAGACAATACGGGAAGAGGGCCTGGAGATTAGGAGGGTTCTGGGGCCTGTCAAATTATACTTTAACCACTGAAAGAAGGTGAAGATAACTTTAAGCTACCTTTTTGCCTATCAGATTCTGGGATTCTGCAAGGGTGACATGTCACCCATGCAAGCTAGCACAGCCCAAGTTGTACAGCTTTGCGAGTTGCCTGGCAGCCAGAATAACCAGAGCACAAAACACTCAGGCCAGTCTCCTCCCTAGCACCAATCCACCCTCAGCCCAGCCTGTGCACAGTGCAGCCCTAGGCTGCGCTGCACTGTGGGAATTCCCAGGGGCTTTCATAGCTTTTTAATAGTATAAGATGCAGGTGTTTGTCTTGCTGAGCTTACATCTGCAGTCTTCAGCCTGGGTTTATTCTGGGCGACCTTTTAGTAGTGATTGCACCAAGAGGATGGTGAAAAGTTGCTCAGGATTTACAGGGACTATGCAATGCAAACATTCCACTGGATAACAACAGCTTCTTTCCACCGCATTACAACCCAGACATTCAGCTCTCCTTGGTGAAGAAACAGGGGGCTCTTTTCCTTTGGGGAAGACTTCTAAGCATTTCTCAGGAGGTTCTGTAATGATGAACTTTTGCATTCATAGAAAGTTAGGATGTAAAAAAACCAAACAAACCCATTAGACCATCTAGTCCATCCCCTGCCTTTTGATGATGCTTTTGTTATTACCAGAGTGATTTGCTTGCCAGGATCAACAGCCTAAACATCCATGCTAGCTCAAAGGGCATTCAAAAGTGGAAATTAAAAAAAAAAAATACAGAAGAGGGGGAAAAAAGTTTGAAGGCTTTTGTTAATCCCGTCAATGTAATTGGTAGTGTCCTCTATTCACGTTTATTTGCAAGGATGAAACAAAAAGAAAAAGAAAATTGCTGGTCTATCTATAAGTAATTGCTGTCTTCCCCTGACCTGGAAAATAATAGTATTTTGCATTTCTATAGCTCCTTTCACCTGAGGATCTCAAAGCGCTTTAATTATTGCTCTCAGCCCCATCTGACATCGGTACCTGAAGTGCAAAGTAAGTGACATGCTCAAAGTCACACAGAAGGTTATTGTCACAGCCACAAATAACCATGCAGGAGTCCTAGCTTACAGTCCGTTGCTCTAAAAAACTAATCCCCACTCCCAATAAGTAAGGGGTCTGATTCTTAGTTACTCCATTCCTGTGTATGGGGCAGGAATAAGGGAACTTTGCACTCTTTGTAATCTGGAGCTGTTCAGGGCTCTGTCCAGCCCCTGGTATAAGTTAGGGCAGCCTCAGGGCTGCCCTAACTTATAGTTGTGTCTCAGGGCCCTAGAAAGCAGAATAGCCTTAGTACAATGCACTCCAGCCATACTCTCTCTGTGCCATGATTTCTTAGTTTCTTCCCTATCTTGCCCTACAACACTGGGGGCTGGAAGGGAGACTGCTGTAAAGCCCTTATGGCATGTTTACATGGGTTGAGAAGGCTCCCATCTTTATAGTGCAAGAGCAAGAGCTGTTTAAATTGGCTTAGTGTAACTGAAAATCACACCTAAAACCCTGGAAGTTTCTGAGTATGGTGTTCTGAATTACTCACATCTCTTTGCATTTTCCCAAGACCCACCATTGTCATTTTATTCCCCTTTACTTTAGGTAACATTTAAAAAAACAACAAAAAACCCCCAAAAACCATACCCTTAGCGTTCTTAATTGACCCTGAATTAATTTTGCCAAAGGCTGAGAAGCAATCACTTAATTAACAAGGAAAGATTACCACAACCAGAATAAATTCAGAGTTACTGAACTTGATAGTAATGAGTCACTTAAAACTCCATAATGTAATTTCCTAGTCATTTCTTCCCTGATACACCTATTTCATTTACCCTTGTGATACAGCATATTAAAAACCTAAGTGGAGTAAGCCATCACTGGAAGGAATAGTGTTATATCCTTTTAACTTCCTTGTTACAGTAAAAGAAAAAATTATATTAAGTCCTCACTCTCAGCTTTTTTTCATATAAGGATCTTGAAGCACTTTACATACATTAATTAAACTTTAATACCCCTATGAGATAGGAAAATGTGATTATTCTTTCCACTTTCCATGTGGGGAAACTGAGGCACCAAATAAGCGAGTGACTTTCTCAAGGTTCCACGAAAGGTCACATGAAATCATTGGAGGAGTTGAGACCAGGAGGAAATTATCAAAAGCATTTAAGTCTCATTTTCAATTGATTTAGGAACCTAAATTTAATGGACTTTCAATGAGGCTTTTACTCGTAACTCACTATTGAAAATGGAACTTAAGTGATTTTGAAAATTTTACCCTGAACTCCAATGTCCTATCCCCTGTTTTATCCATTAGACCATACTCATAGGTAGCTTCATGCATTTTTCTACAGGGAAAATAAGGTGGCACACTGACGTCCTTCACTCTAGTAAAACTCACACTGAAGCCAAAGAGCCTTTTTGTTTAAATAAAAACTTTAGGATAGAGCCCATAAGCAGAAGTGAAACAAACTTTGTTCTTGTAGCTCATCGTATCAACAGAAATTCTTGCAAGAAATACTCCTCTTTGATTCTTTCTTGGATACTATTTTTTGGGTATGCTGCTTTCTCTACCTCTCCAGCAGATGGCAAAGCTGTTCTATAATTGACATCATGAAATATGTAAGTTCTATCCATCGCTTCCAGTCTTTACATGAAAATAAACATTAGCCCAAATAGAAATTATGATCTTGATGAAGAAAGTATTCAGTGAAGTTCTTTGGCCTGTGTGATGCAGGGTTTCAGACTAGATGATCATAATGGTATCTTGTGATGATACATACATTGTTCTGGCAGCAGATAGTACAAAGATGGAGTCTATATAAGTACCTCTATACCATAGAATCTCAGAGTTACAGATGCCTCAGGAACATAGGTTGTTTATAACTCTGAACAAAATATTATGGTTCTTTCAAAAGTTTACAGCTGAACATTGACTTTATACAGCTTTGAATCTTTACTATATGAAAGAAAAACGTTGCTTTTAACCATCTTCATTTAAATGAAACAAGCACAGGAACAGTTTCCTTACATTATCAATTAAGAAAAAAACCCAAAAACCTTCCTCTCTCCCTCCCTTTTTAGTAGTTTACATTTAACACAGTACTGTGCTGTATTTGCTTTCTCTGTTTTTTTTTTCTCCCTCTGCTGCTGCCTGATTGTGGACTTCCGGTTCTAAATGAGGAGGTTGTTTGATTGATCTGTTCCTAACTCTGGTGTTCATAACTGTGAGGTTCTACTGTATATTAGCTAAGATAGGACAGACAATCAGTATTTGCTCCAGCAAACACATTAAGCATATGTCATATTTCTCCAGGAAAGCCAGGTTCATTTTGTGTTTTACTATTCTGTTTTCGTTTTCTATTGTATTTTATTATGTTTTAGAATTTTGATGATTGTCCAAGATGGCCTGATTTCTTGTTCTTTTATACGGTGCAAGATTTGGGGCAGTGTTGTCCTTGTGGGGAGGGGAGGGGAGCAGGGCAACTGCCCTGGGCCTGGCAGTTCTGTAGGTCCCATGCTGCTCTACTGCCAGCAGGGCAGTGCAGACCCTGTGCCACTGGCCTCCCACTGCCTTCGGAGGCACGCTGAGGCACAGGGCAGGGTGGGAGCACAGAGCCCAGCCTCTGGACTAATGTGCCCCGCCCCCCCAGCATGGGGGAGGGTGGCCCCCACAAGCCAATTGGCCCTGGGTCCCACCCCCCACCAGGGTGGTCCTAATTTGGGGGCTAGAGGGAGGGAGTATATTTGAATTTAAATAAATGAGAAAAAGAGTGTCCCTGATCAAATGCTTGAGTCACATTTAAAGACACATCCTAAGTAATCCCTTGACAGTTTGTAAACTCTCTGGCACAAGGAACTATCTTTTTGTTCTAGAGTACATAACACAGTGGTATCCTAGTCCATGACTCCTAGGCACTTCAATAGTACAATAATAACAACAGAAAGTCAGCATAGCCCTCTGTGATAGAGTGCTAGCTGAGCACCCTGGTCACTTAGTAATTGTGTAACAAAGACTAAAGGCTTAACTGGAGGCAATTAACCTGTAGAGACTGTTGACACTGAGGAGCAATGATTGGGCTAATAAGGTAATTAGTTCAATAAGGGAAGATATACAATTGTCAGGAACAGGCAGGGGAGGTGCAATGGAAAAGAGCAACAAGAAGCTGTGTGGAAGTTGCCTCTGTCTGATTTCTTGTGGTATGTTCTGTTGCATGTTGAAACTGAAGGTCAAATATAGACATGGTGAAAAGGAACCAACCTAGTTGTTTTTCTGACTAAGAGACCACAAAAACAGGCTAGGCAGCAGAGCTGTCTGAGTTGCTGAAGAAGTGCTCTTTGACACCCACTCACAGCAGACCAGATGATGAAACAGCTCAAGTAGATGTGTTTTTAAAAAGCTGATAATTAAAAATAAAATGTTGGAAGTGAAGGAGGTTTCAAAATGCTGAGAAAAATCCATTTAAAACTGATTTCTTGACCAAATCAATTGATTCCAGTATAGCAAGATCTGATTTAAAGTTGTAGGCCAGCATGCAACCCTCTCAATCTCAGCAGAGAGCCAGTACTTCCTGGAGTGGCTGCATTGAGTCCTCAACAATAGGATTCAATCTTGGGCTGTGTGCTTTAGAGAGAGGCATTACCAGGTCGTATCAAATCCCAAAGAGTCAAAATGATCTGTTAGAGGCCAATAGTCTTACCAGAAAGAATAGACTCCAAGGCAATGTAAACATGATCCTTGGGTCCCCTCCAAAATGGCTTGGTAATAAAGTTAATGGCTATTTTTCCCTTAGGCATAACTAGTGACCCATCAAATTCTGATACAGGTCCACTGGCAAAGCTCCTTTAGGACCACAACAGATTTGCTTTTCACTAATTAGCTAATAAAAGCAGACAGGGGAGCCCTAACTCTTCAGATTTAAAATCTGGTGGAACTCGTTTATTCTCAACTCTTCCCTTTCTGAGAGGCCACATTATCTCCTTAAATTTAATAAATGTACCTTCAAGGGCTGATGTCTTTTTCTTATGGCAGTAAGTGAACAATATGATCAGATCAGGCAGGACCTTGACAAACACTAAGGCTATGTACACACGATCAGATTAAAGCGCAACATGGCAATCGCGCTATAAAAAACACGTGACCTTTATTGCGGGAGAGCGCGTACACACGTCACTCCTTGCAACGCAACAGAATTCTTTGCAATATCGCGGTGTAGCGCAATGAATTCTGGGCACCTATCCCCTAGTTCAATTTTCCCTGAATCAGCACTTGGAATCCTGGGATGAAGGAAAGGAACGCAAAGCACCATCGGTAAACTCAGTTTCCCATGGTGCACTATGTTCCCCTTGTGTCTTCCTTGTTGCCAATAGCAACTCGCGCCTATTTTCAAGAGTGCAGTGCCACACTACTTGTGGGCCATCACAACTGCGACAGCATGGATCCTGCTCTAATCTCCACTGTCGCCTTCAGCATTCTAAATACATCTCGGCTGGTTGCTCAGTATGCAATGAGCTCCGAATCAGACGAGGACGTCGAGGAGCAGGGGCTGATTGATGCCCTGCAGAGCAACAGCACTGCATTGCTCAGCTCCTTCACCGATCATCTGCACATGGTGCAACGCCATTTCTGGTCGCGAGAGACGAGCACCGAGTGGTGGGATCGCATTGTTATGCAGCTGTGGGATGACGAGCAGTGGGTACAGAACTTTCGAATGCGGAAAGCAACCTTTCTGGAACTGTGTTCAGAGTTGGCCCCTGCCCTACGACGTAAAGACACCAACATGAGGTCCGCCCTAACCGTGGAGAAGCATGTTGTGATAGCTGTCTGGAAGATGGCGACTCCTGACTGCTACCGGTCAGTTGCAAACCAGTTTGGAGTTGGGAGGTCCACCGTCGGATTAGCCCTCTCACAAGTGTGCCGAGCCATCAATCGCGTTCTGCTACGGAGAACGGTGACATTGGGCAATGTTCGTGAGATTGTGGAAGGCTTTGCTGCCATGGGATTCCCTAACTGTAGGGGAGCAATAGACGGCACACATATCCCGATTTTGGCTCCAGACCATCTCGCGACGGAGTACATCAACAGGAAGAGCTACTTCTCCATGGTGCTGCAAGCACTCATGGATCACAAGGGGTGTTTTATGGACATCAATGCTGGGTCGTCGGGAAAGGTGCATGATGCCCGCATTTTCAGGAACACTGGTCTGTACCGGAAGCTACTAGGGGGTACCTTCTTCCCAGATCAAAAAATTACTGTGGGGGATGTGGAGATGCCCATAGTCATCCTCGGAGACCCAGCATACCCACTGATGCCATGGCTCATGAAGCCGTACACCGGTAACCTAGATCGCAGCAAGGAGCGGTTCAATTACAGATTGAGCCGCTGCAGAATGACTGTAGAGTGTGCCTTCAGCCATTTAAAAGGGCGCTGGCGCTGTTTGTATGAGAGGCTGGACTTGGACGAGGACAACATCCCTGCTGTAATTGCGGCGTGCTGTGTCCTTCATAACATTTGTGAAAAGAGGGGAGAAAAGTTTTCCCCGGGGTGGGCTATGGAGGCACAGCGCCTCGAGGCAGCCTACGAACAGCCAGCCACTAGGAGTATTAGGGGGGCCCAACGAGGAGCTGCTCGCATAAGGGAGGCACTCAAGGAGCATTTCAATGATGCCCTCCCATAGTTCACTTCAAGGACGCATCAAGTGCACCTTATGAGATTTTCACTGTGTACAAAAAAAGCCACTCTTCAAATTTTTTGTTACTGTTTTTATTAAAAGATGAAGGGGGGGAGGGGTGTTACAGGTGGGTGTAGCTGCGGGTCTCTAAAAAGTAGCTCTGTGAGGGACTGGATGTTGCAGTATACCAGGGGGACGGGTGGCCTTCAAAGAAATGCTTTGAAGGACTACGGGGTGTGGGAGGCAGACACGGTTGAACTGTCTGGAGTGGAGCCCGTACATTAATCGCCTGGGTGTGCAAAGCAATCATGCTCTTGAGCAGTTCTGTTTGCTCCTTCATGACGCTTATCAGTTCGTCCCTGTGTTTCTGCCTCCTCTGTTGGGATTCCTCTCTCCAGGCGCGATTCTCCCTCGCGGATGCCTCTGTTGTTTTCATCAGCTCCTGAAACATATCCTCCCTGTTTCTTCGAGCACGCCACCGAATGTTTCTCATGCGGTCAGCTGGGGTAGACACCGGCCGTGAGAAGGTCGAATCTAAAAAAAAAAACCCAACAATAAAGCTATTGTTAACACATAGCCTAGATAACCAATGTAACCTTCCAGTAGCACATTCCACTGGAAGGTACAGAGCAGTCAACATCCTCTGCTTCGCTGAAGCAGACAAGGTACGTCCTAATAGAAACCTTACTGGGGGCTAACATTCTGCACAGGGCACACAGATGGAACCCGATATCTCTCTCCTCAGAGTGCCCCTACCAGCTAGAATACATATCCTACATGCCACTGGATGCAAGCCAGGACTGTATGCTGCTGCCTTGTGTGCTGCCATGGTTCCCAGTGCTGTGCTTTGCAGCTGGTGAGGCCGAGTATCCTTATACAGGAGCATAGACACATACGCTCTCCCATCTAACCTGAGTAGGAGGCTCTGGAGGTACATTGAGGAAACCTTTAGTGACCTAAATACAGATGATTTTTTGATAATCACTGCTTGTGTTGATGCACTTCTAATGAATGCAGAGTAAAGAGCGTGCACAGCAGGGACTGAGACAGCAAGCACCCCCGCCCCGAACAATGATATTTTAGCAGGAGCCATAGCTGCACGAAAGAGAAATTTACCTGAACCCCCCTCTGCCACCTCAGAGGACACGCTGCAATTCATGCCTTGGGTGGACATCTCAGCGGGGGTGCAGAACAGCTCCTGGCTACACGCTGTTGCGCTCTCCTCCAGGTCATCATCCATCTCCTCCTCCTCATCGATCACGTCCTCATCCTGCTCGGCTCTGGCATTCAGTGGATGAGTGGGGGCCGATGTGTCCACAGGACTCTTTGTAGTGGTTGTGGGGTCCCCACTGAGGATGGCTTCGATCTCCTTATAGTACCTGCATGTAGTAGGCACTGATCCTGAACGGCCATTTGCCTCCTTCGCTTGGTGATAGGTTATTCTTAGCTCCTTCACCTTTGATCTGCACTGCACAGTGTCTCTATCATAACCTCTCTCTGACATGGCCCGAGAAATTATGCCAAATGTATCATAATTTCGCCTGCTGCAGCGCAGCTGCGCCTGCACAGCAGACTCTCCCCAGATGCTTATCAGGTCCAGCACCTCTGCCGTGCTCCAAATGGGTGTGTGTCTTCCACGATGGGCCGCCATTGCTAGTGAAGCTCGGAGCTGCACTCCACGAGGAAGAGAACAGGAAGTGAAACAGAGGAAAAATTCGAAAATCCCAGGAATCAAAACAGGGCGGGGACTGTTTCGTCACGGCCACAGAGCGGGTGGGGGGAAGACCAAAGAGGACGACTTTGGAATGCTGGGACACTTCCAGAGGCCAATCATTGCGCGGTAAGCGTACACACGAGTGGAAAGGCGCAACAGCTGTTCCGTGTTAACTGCTACCACCCTCGTCGAGGTGGTTTTTCTATTGCGCTCCAAAAGGGCTGTTGATGCACAGCAGCCCTATTGCACGTGTGTATGCTGTTGTTGTTATCGCGCGGTAGTGATTGTTAATGCGCGATAAAGTGATCGTGTGTACATGGCCTAAGAGGACATACATACATTGGAGCATTGCTCTGTTAGAAGAGGGCTAGATTGTATCCTTGTCTTAATCAAGCAGGGATTAGGGTGGAGAAAGGCTCAACAGCTCCCTGCTTGACTAAATAAAACTTGTATAAATCTGAGTCTGGTCTGGAACGTGTCTGTCTTCCCTGAATATTCCCTCTTTGCAAGCAAGGGGGCAGGGAGGGAATGGGGATTTGACTACCTCTTGTGTGCAATAGCTAAGGTCTTACATGATGCTTTTTGCCCATAGAGCTCAGAGCACTTTACAACAGAAGTCAGTATCAATATCTCCACTTTACAGATGGGTAATCTGAGGCATAAAGAGACACGTCTTGCTAAAGTCACCCAACAGATCAGTAGCAGAAATGGGAATAAAATCCAGAGATCCTGAGTCCTTGTCCAGTGCTCTACTTAGTAGGCCACACTGCCTTAGCTGGCCCCTTAAGAGCTACAATATTAGGGACAAAGCTGAAGTGCTTGTGAGGCCTGATGACTCTGATGCTACTCTGAGTGATGTACAACATACAGAATATGTATAAGTGTGCTAGGAATGGTACAAAGTAAAATGCAGTCTCTGTCCTGGCAAGTTTGAAATCTGAAAAATTTTATCAACAAAATAATCAATATATTTTTTTAATTGACTTCTCAAAACAAGTACTGTGGAAAATGTGTTTCTTTTGAAATGTTCTACTTTTCAAAGTAAAACCCTTTTTTTTTTTAAAATCAGTTTTACATTTAAAAAAGGAAAGTCTATAAAAAAAAAATATTGCACAAAATGAATTTGTATTTCTTTCAGAAATTTTCTAGAGCAAGTATTTGACATTTTCCAGCCAGCTATTTACAACGTAGGTACATCAAGAAAAAGAGGTTAACACATACCAACAGTCATCTTTTCCTCTACAAAACTAATGCTTGAAATATTTATTTCTCTGTGAGAACTAATTCTCTGTGTGCTTTTAGTGTTCACAAGTATTAGTCATAGACAACCTACGTGAAAAATGAACTTCCTAAGTGAATGGCTTGGAACTGCATTTAAATGTGTCAAATGCTTAATTCCTCACAGAGACAGGTTAGGTGAGGTAATATCTTTTATTGGACCAACTTCTGTGGGAGAAAGAAACACGATCTGAAGAAGAGCTCTGTGTGTTTGAAAGCTTTTCTCTTTCTTCCACAGAAGTTGGTCCAATAAAAGATACTACCTCACCCACCTTGTGTGTCTCATATCCTAGGACCAACACAGCTGCTACAACCCTGCCGATTACTCACTGTTGCATTGTGATCACTGTAATAGAAATAGCTGTGCATGCGCTTTCTTAAAGAGCAAAATTAGATGCTGGTGAGGTTCTCCAAGCTCCAGTCACAGCTGCCCCAGCAGTTCTCCACAGCCATGTTAGCTTCTGCAGCCCTGGATGCTTCTAGAACAGTGTTTCTCAACCAGTGCTCCACCAACATAGTGCAGGTGTTCCATGACTGACCCCAACTCCTCCTCCTCAAGGGAAAGGAGCAATTTGAAATGCCCCAGCCGCAGCAAAGCTTCCAGATGCGTGGCAGGGGCAATTGATGCATGCCTGGAAGCTTTACTGTGGCTGGGGCATTTTAAATCTCCCGCCACTGTTACTGGATTTTTTTAGAACATTTTCATCAGGTGTTCCATGTAAAGTAATTAATACCTTTAGGTGTTCCCTGGGTACTAAAAAGGTAGAGAAACACTGTTCTAGAAAACTTGAGGGGGCATGCAGTTCCTGTAGAATGGATGGAAAGCAAAGCTCAGTGACCCAAACAATGCAGATTCAGGTTCACTGAAATGGTGTGCAATTTTATGTTGAATTTGTCATATAATTTCAGTTAGTGGGGGGGAACACCAAGAAATACCCCCAAAATCAAAAAGGTTTAATTTTGCCTTTTTAAAAATGAAATGCTTTGACTTTTCAATGTCAAGACAATTTTTCGTTTCAAATTGTACTTCAGTGTTCTTCAAATTAGTTTTTAAAAGTTGTTTCATTTTTTAGGGGTTTAACATTTCCTTTCAGGTCAAATGGTACTTTTCATTTAACCCATTGGGGGGGGGAGAAGGGGGGTCAGTTGGGCCTCTGAATGGAAAAGTCAATTATTTGCACAACCCCTAACTTTTGGAAATTTTACCTTACATGCACAATCTAAACCCCTGCCTCAGGGGTAAGATATATGGCTCCACTCCTGTGCCCAGCTGCTAATATGTGGTGTTGTAGTTGTTGAGTTGGTCCCAGGATGCAAGAGACGAGGTGGGGAAGGAATATCTTTTCTTGGATCAATTTCCACTGCTGAAAAGGAAAAGGGAGAGCTCCATGAAGCTCAAAGGCATGAAGCTTGAACGCTTGTCCTTTCAATCAGCAGAAGTTGTCCCAATACAAGATACTACCTCACCCACCTTCCCAGCTGGCAGTGGCATCCTGAGGTAGAAGGCCAGGGAAGAATGCTCTCTCAGATAGCGGAGCAGAAAGGGGGGATAGGTTCTTCCCTCACTAGCTGTTAGTGCGGACAAGGCTTAAGTTAGTTGGACTTAAGCTTCCTTAATCCGAACTAACTTGCCAGTGTGGACATAGCCAGTGATTCTCCTAGATGCCCGAAAGTCAGGTGCCATAATGCTCAGTGTCACAGCACCCAGCTCCTTTTGTGCATTCAGGCCTTGGCACTTGAGCTGAAATATTAGGTTGATCACTTCAGAGAGAGTTGTGAATTCATAAACCTAAATTCCTGGTTTCGCTGCCAGAGAAGCAAACAGGTATATTCAGTCAGTGTGGGCTACTCCCAGTGATCAAGGTCCAAAGGGGTAGCGATGTTACTCTTGGGCAGCAAAACAAACAAGGAGTCTTGTGGCACCTTTAAAGACTAGCAAATTTAAACTTATTTAAAGCTCATGCAATAAATAAATTTGTTAGTCTTTAAAAATGCAACAGGACTCCTTGTTTGTTTCTCTGTGTATCATATATCTCTACCTTCAGAACAATGTTTCCCATGTAACATATTGACTACTTGGTAGTAGGGTTTTCCAGCAATTACCAGGGGCCTGATCCTTACTTCGGTCAACCGTGTCCTCATTATCAATGGACTCCAGCATGGTGTTCTATTGCCGATGGAGGAAAGAAAAGGGTGTAGCCAGGCCTTCAAGACAGATTTTTCCCTGCATTAGGGTTGCAAAGCTGTCCTGATGCCAGCTACAAGAGGATCACCAAAGCAAAGGAGCATGAAATAATAGAGCTGACAGAACAGCTTCTGTGCCATTTCTCTCCCTGCAAACAGAAGAGGGGTATAGCTGGGGGGCAGGGGATACTGCCTTGGCTTTGCGGGGCCCTGGTGGAACCCAATGATCACAACTCCCCCTTGAAATCAGCAGCCATTGCCACAAGTTGATTAGTGCAGCCTGCAGGCTGACCAACCCCCGGATCAGGGGAGCACAAAAGTGGATTAAAAACACTTTTGCAGCCTCCTTCCTAAGAGCACAGAGTGATCCTTTGCCAGAGGTAAGGATCAAGGCAAATCAAATGGTTTTCAAACAGAAACCTTCTCATCAAGGTAATCTGCTTTCCTTTTCACATGAAATAACCTTGTGCTGATCTATCACAACAAAGAAAATACATTGTGTTCTGCTTCCCTAACCGATTTGCAATGGATTTCCCTAAAGAGTTGACAGCGGTGTTCTTGGCTGTAGAGTTACAGTATTCATTTGGCACAGGCAGTCCAGTGAGTGATCCAAGTAATGACCTAGTCAATGACTGCAGCAAGTGAAAAATTGGTCTGTGTGTGCCTTCAGTCATGAAGCAAGGTCTGGAGGGGGAGTCATTTGCCAATGTGTTTCTCTCCACTCTTTTGATTTTTCCCAGCAAGCACTGACTAGAGAAGCTCCAAAGGGGTAGCCGTGTTAGTCTATTGCAGAAAAACAAACAGTCTTTAAAAGTGCCACAGGACTCTAAGATTTGTTTATCGCATGAGCTTTCGTGGGAAAAGCATCTGACAAAGTGGGATTTTCTCCCACGAAAGCTTGTGCAGTAAATAAATCTGTTAGTCTTTAAATGTGCCACAGGACTCTTTTTGACTAGAGAAGGAATCACAGAACAGTCTAAATCTCTGGCTCTGCACAGTTACACAGGGCACAATCAATTTAGTGCCAGGGGAAAAGTGCCAAAATACAGCAGTGGAGACTGAAGCCCATGTTAATACAGAAAACAGGTACAATGCAGGCAACACAATCTTCATTTCCCTCTCTTGGTTTGCCCCAGACCAGATTTGAGATGAGAGGGGAGTTCAGTGGTATACAACTTGTCACCTCTACAGGCCAGGACCTTAACTGTAACAGAGATGAAGATCCATCTCAAAATGTTTCTGAAGAAAATCCAACCAAATGGTACGAGGTTAATGTTGGGTAGGTGGTCTCTGTGCAGTTTTCTGTGTCCTGTGGTCCATGTTATGAAATCATGCATGATCCTTACTACCTTCCCTCATTGTTGGTTGTCTCAGAAAAGAGGCAAGGATGGATTGGGTTATGAAGGCAGAAAAGCACTCTCACCTTCAGAAATTACCCAGAAGGGAGGAAAATTAGTGGAAGAAGGACTTGCATTGACATGTTCCACAATGTGTCTTCACCATGGACAAGTAAAAGAATGGAGTGTTCTGCTAGCACCTTGGAATACTAGTGCCCACTGCGAGTTATGACTACCCCCATTGAAGCCAAGGGAATATGCTTGTGTGGAGATTAATACATATCTCTCAGAGGGAGAATTAGCCCGTGGATGTTGCTGCTCTAAAGAAAATTTGCATAGAACACAAAAGTTGAAAAGGCCCTAGAAAACACAATGCTGCTTTAACATTAGTGGTCACATTTAAATTGATGTATGCAATCAAGAGTTAAAAAAAACAACCAGACTATTACTCAAAGCCCTTCCTTAGTTAAAGCTCATCTGTTGAGGGGGGATAAACAGGCTCCTGCAGAAAGAGGAAAGAAAGGAACGCTCATTTGAATATATATTTATGATGAGGAACTCACCTGACTGACAGCTCAGTGTGCTGTTAAGTACCACGTGAACCACAAGCAGATGTCATGAACAGTCAGTTATGAAGGTGCGGGGCATAAGGAGAGGTGGCAATTTTAACCATTTGTCTGTCCATGCTCCTCCTTAGGCATGAACATTTGGCTGAACAGCCTTTCCCAAAACATATGCTAGGATTGGACAGTTACCCCTAGTTTTAAGCTCCTATACCTGTGGTCATGAGATCTCCATTTGTCCAGACAAAATGTTGATAGTAGGCTGCATTCTTCACTCTGTTATACTGATGTAAATCCATTCACTTCCATAGAATTATACCAGCCTGAAACCAATGTAATGGAGTGGGGGAAATCAGGCTTTTTGTTGTCAGGCAAATTCCAAACTCCTTTCTGAGGACTGTAGGGGACAGCAACCCTGTGTAATTCAGTGCCCCTGGTGGCAGTGTGAATTGAACCCGGATTGAAAAATGTTAGCTTCTATAGTCTGAGCTAACCTCAACCCCACCCCCTCTACCGTGTCCTTACCTCAAAAGCTATAGTATATTCATGGACCACTGTACATGGACTAGCCACTAGGGAGTCAGAGAGCCACACCGTGTAAGTGTATGTTAGACTTGCATTCACACTAGTGCAGGGGAAGATGGGAGGTGTTTTCATCTCTCTGCATTCAAGGGTTGCAGGAGCCAGTGTAACCTCCTATTGTGGGCTACGACATCTCCGGTAACTACTCTAATTTTCTCCCCTGCCACAGTGTCCCCTGTGAGGTTCTGCAGGGGTGTGAGAGTGCTGGGGTGTAGGTCCATCTAGCCACATGGCTACCAATCACACCCCTCCATCCAGTTTGCCTAGAATGCCCCTTGCACACAGGACTTCTGCAGAACTGGTGCAGAGCTGACCCCACACCTGGGCACAGAAGTCCCTTGCAAGGAAGCTATTTCACAGCTGGGTCTGATCTATCCTCAAAGGGGCACAGAGCAATAACATGTCAGGCTCTGGATGTTCACTGCTCCCTCTCAGATAGCATAAATAGCAGACACATGCACCTAAGCCTATACCTCAAGGCTATGGCATTGTGGTAAAGCACATCACAAGAACAACTTCGTTTCATAATAGTCTACATCCTGACCTTTCATGGAGAGATACTTACCTACTGCAGGTATCACGGATGAACAGCCCGACACTAATAATCTATATTTAGCCAAGATCATGTTCACTGCTTTGAAAGATTGATCCAAGGCAAAGATAATACTGGTAGCATCAATGTGTCTACAACTAGACAGTGTGTTTTAATGATGCCAGGCTGAAAAGAACAGCAATCAACTCTGTGAATGACTTGTATCCAATTTTATTTAATACTCTGCCTGAGTAGACAAGACTTCCTGGCCTTTTATGCTTGGACTGTACTGAAATGGAGAAGCATAAGGGGTGGTGACAAATTAGGCATTTTCAAACCATGGCTGTGAGTAGATGTGCCTTCGCTACGGACCTGATTTAAAACCCAGTTGAAGTGAATGGGAATCTTTCCACTGACTGCACAGAGGTATGGATCAGGCCCCATGTGCTATCAACTGTGGACCGATGAGGACAGCCACTTAACTAGGAAGGCAACTTTGAGCTAAATTGCAAAAATACTTGGAAAAGGCATTTTAAATGGAAGCTACTAGGCAAAAGCTTTGGAGACTAAAATGAAACTGTTAAAATGGAGTTCCAAATTCTACAGGCCTGAGGTACTAGTTCAGTATGGTGTCAAGAGATCAGTCAATGCAGATATACTCACCCGACCTGTTTCTGCCTAGAAATTCCTGTTACAACAGATAATTCCCTTTTCCTCTGTTGCACAAGAGGAAATTGATTCTCAGGTCATATTTAACACTTTTGTTGCTTGCTACTGCTTCCACTAGGCTATCAGCCTCCTTCTACTGCTATCTTGTCCTCACTGGCCAAACATTTTCCAATGGAAAAATGTTCTGCCAGAAAGGGCAGTTTTGTCAAAATAAAAAGTTTTTGCAGGAGTGTGTCCATTTTAACTTTGCCAAAAAAATGGAAGAAGCATTTCAGTGAGTTTGAAACATTCCTTTATGACACTGTCAGAACAAAACATTTTGATTTGTTGTTTCTAAACAACTTTTTATTTCAAAATTGTGAATGGTCTTATATGATATATTATCATACAATTTTAGGACAATTAAAATTACAACAAAATGTGCCAACAGACAGAAAATGGGATATTTTTGAACATTTTGTTTCATTGCAAATATCAAATGGGGGGTGGGGGGGTTGTTCCAATTAAAAAGAAACAAAAACCTGGAAACTAAAATTTCTGATGGAACAGAAATTCTGAGTTTTGACCAGCTCTAGTTATCCCTAATTAATATCACTATCCAATGCTCAGTAGTGCCATTTCACTGAGAAATTCCTTCTAACCCCAAAGCTTTTTTCTTGAGCCTTAATGAAGTCCAGTTACAAAGAAACGAACGATTGCTATTTAAAAATAGAAGCACACCAAAAAAACCCACCTTAGAATTTTTCCTCATCTTCTGGGCTCCAAATGTGAAGCTCTGTTTCAGTCAAACCCTTTTAGCTACCATTACAGAATTTCCTTGATTGTCCCTGTGCACCTGAAAGTACCTTTCTTGTTATGCTATCTAAACACATGTGAGATCTGATCAGGAAGTTAACACTTTGTTTACTGAATTCAGATCAAGATCCCTATTGCAATCATGAGACTATTTCGAAATGACTACTTTAAATCAGTGGTTTTCAAACTTCTTTTTCTCAGGACCCAGTTGAAGAAAATCATTTATGCCCACGACCCAACAATTACATCTTTCAGCAATGCATTCCAGTCTTTTGGCGGTTGGAGCAGTGCAGTTTAAAGTTTAAAACTACTGCCTTAAATGATAAGATCCTGATTCTAAGTACAGGACTTTAATCTTATGAGCGGACCCACTGAAATCACACTTGCACATCTCACTTTGTCACCCCTAAAATGCAGCCAGCCCTGGGCAGAAATGCGGTAGCTGTTTAACAGAGGTTAGGTTTAGGGCAGGGAATTAAAGAATTATTATGCTTGAATTCAATGGGACTAACTCACAGGCTGAAAGTTAAATCCCCTGCTGAAATGAATGGGAATTTAGATGAATAAATAAAACTAATTCATTTGGCTTGTTTTGTTTGTGGATCAGAATGGCTTGGGGGTTATTTTTTTCTATGCTGAAAGTTGTATTTAATCTCAAAAGATTGAAATTCACTGCTAATAAGCAGTGATCCATTATCCACCCCTAACAAAGCACTTTAGAGTATTCAAATATCAGGCTTTTGACACAAACTCCTATTCCAGCTAAATGGACTAATGCAGTCTCGTTATAGGTCCCATGTCTTGACTGAAAACCACATCTTCAATCTCACACTTGGCCTGAGAGCACTGCATCTTGCTTCATCTTTTCTTCTCTGTTTTATAATAAATAATTGGCAGGTTTCCAGCTAGGAGAAAGTCAATGAAAGCAAACCATTTCAGTCCTGCGTTCAAATCAAGTATCCTCTTCCCTCTTCACCTGACCTGTTGTGAACAGGTCCTTCTTGTCAAAATCAATAGCCAAGAGTGCTAAAATACTGGATAATGGCACCAAATATTCTTGGTATTATATAGACAAAATGTCATGTAAGGACGAATTTAAGGAAAGTGCATTTTTAAAGCCATACAGTTAACCTCAAACAGCTACTACATTTCACCACAGAGGAAGCTGCATTCAGTAAGGTGATGAAGTGAGAAGCAGGATGGCAGCCACAGTGTATCTCAATCTTTTCCTACCTGAGGTACAGTAGAAAAAGAGTTGCAAAGAGTCTCCCATAATGCCATGAAAAAAGGAAAGCAGTATGTACAAGGGGTAACCCTGGATCCAAAAACCCAACTCAATTTCAGAGCAGTTGAAATTCCCCATTTCTATTATTATGTGCACAACTGGGTGGGGTTTTTTGATTTGTTTTGGTTTGGTTTTTTTTATAAAAAATATTTTCACTGAAAAGGCAAATTCACAAAATTATTTTTAGCACCTTTTTGTTTACTTTCAGTTTTGAATTCCAGTGGTCATTAATAGTGCTAATAATAGTTTCTATTCTAGTAATAGTCAGTAAGAGTGAATGATTTTAATTGTTTTAGGGGTACCTGATTGTGGGGTACATGCATTCTGAGCAATTTTGTACAATAGTAAAAAATGTTTTCTAAAAAGCTGCCAAATAATTTGCAAAAATGTACTGAAATCTTTGACTCTCCAAACCTTATCCTCAAAATCCCACTGTGCAGAAACCAGTGGATACAATTCTTCAGCCTTTGGCAGGGAGCTTAGAAGCAGTAAAACAGTGAAATAAAGAGACTGGGCTTTACTGAGATGCAGTCCATGTCAATTACATTCTTGGTCTGGATAATGCGTAAAGCCCTGTTCAAAATGCAGCATCCAGTTTTGTCACTCTCATGATAAAGATATGACATAATTAAAGATGGTAGAGCTGGGAGCAAATAAAAGTATGAAGTGACTCAAGCATCACAGTCACTGAAACAAGCTGGAAAAATTAGTTCTGTGTTCCCTGAACAAGTGAAGACTAAGGCTATGTCTGTACTACAAACATTACGGCAGCATAATTCTTCAGTTGACTTAGCTGTGTCTACACTGGAGGTTAGGTCAAGCTAACTACAGCACTCAGACCATGAAATTTTTCACAGCCCTGAATGATATAGCTAGGTCATTCTAATATTGAAGTGTAGGTCATGCCTGAGAAGGGACAGTTTTAGAGGGATACAAATACCTGAAAGGAACAGGTAAGCTGGAAAAGCCTGTTTCAGGTACAGTCAAACAGGAGAACAGGGGAACACAAACAAGACACAATCACTAAAGGAACTCAGGATGGGTTTATTTTAATTTGCAGTGTGCACTTGCAAGCTAAGCAATAGGACCAGCTATAATAATTAGGGAATGGTGTCCTCCTTCCTTATCCCAATCATTCATACATATAACTCCATTGCCTTCACAGTTGGGCTCACAAACATATGACCCTAAATTAGAGTTTAGGAAAATATACCCCAAAGGCCAGCTCCTACTGGAAAATCCCAGTCCTTCCTTCCCCTCCCCCCCCCCCCCAAATTGTTCAGGGTTGTTTAAAAAACAACAGAATTGGGATCTGATGATTCTGATCTCACCAACGTTGGTTTTGGCCAGGATTAACCTCAATTATTTGATTTACCTGAGTGCAAGAAGAGATTCAGGCCCTGAGGCTTTTTAAACATTCATTTGAGGCTCAGTTGTTCAGTGGAAACTCCATGACTCCATGAAATGAATTACTGTTCCACCCCCACCTCCAACCTTTAGTATAAAGCAACAATTCTTCTTTCAAGCTGTTCTGACTCATAATCCTAAAATCCCGTAGCATGTTTACAGATGCCTCGGATATCCGATTTTCTCAGCTGCTGTAACTCACACACGTCCCACCCAATAACGACACCTTTCTTCTGCTTCTCTTCCATAATTCCACTAATGGATGCCTTCAGCTTTGGCTGTTGGGCTCTTGCTAGCCATATGTACAGCTCAACGAACACTGAACACAACCTGGAAACATACAAGCTGCACACTGAGCAAACTTCTCTCAGCTGCTCTTGAGCTGGTCAGGGAGGGAGAAATCAAGAAAATCATCCTTGATCATGTCATACTTTATTTGATTAGGAAATTGCTTGATGAGTACTTGCTACTTGAGGATCAGGAACATATCCCTGCAACAGACCACGCTGCCAACTTTGCCCTCATATCTACACTGAAGACACCATCACAGGACCAAATCAAGCCACCTACTACATCAAGGGCTCATTCATCTGCTCATCCACCAATGTGATTTATGCCATCCTGTGCCGGAAATGCCCCTCTGCCTTATATGTCGGACAAACAGGACAGTCTCTGCGCCAAAGAATAAATGGACACAAATCTGACATCAGAAATTGCAACACTACAAAACCAATAGGGGAACACTTCAATCTCTCTGCTCACTCCCTTGACGACTTGTTAATAGCTGTGTTGAAACAGATGAATAACAAATCACAGCTTCAAAGAGAGACTGCAGAACTCGAACTTATATGCAAATTTGACTCAGTTGTCTTGGGGTTAAACAGGGACTATGGATTTTTCTCGCATTACAACAGGTGATTTGACCTCACCTTCCTCTATGTGCTGTTCCCCAGTGTTTGAATCCTAACATCTATTTTGATTTGCTGTTACAGCCTGACCTGATCCTATGTCATACACTCCCCTGCATTTAATTTCCTCCCATTCTGTAAATTTCTCATCTTCAAAGCATCTGACGAAGTGGGATTTTCTCCCACGAAAGCTCATGCGATAAATAAATCTGTTAGTCTTTAAAAGTGCCACAGGACTCTGTTGTCTTGCTACTTGAGGCTTATTGATACTCAGTGAAAGCATAATTCCAATCAGAATGATGAAATATAATATTAACATCAAACACAAGAGGGAACCAGAGCGCCAGAATATGTAGTCAGTGAGAAAACACATCAGATCTTTAGTCCCTTGTTGAAAACCATATGATCAATAACCAGCCTTCTCAAATAATTTGGCAGAATGGTATAAAATAAGCTATGCCTTTCATTGTGGTCATTTTGTCTTAGCACAGACCCCTGCATCCATAAATTCCATTAATTTCAATGTCATTCCACTTGGATGCAGGAATCCACCCTCATAGATTGCATGTCAGAATCAGTCTGTGTGTGCAATGTGCTACTAGATATAGACCTGATTCAGGAAAGAACTTAAGCACATGCTTAACTTTAAGCATGTATTTAAGTCCCATGGGACCTGAATCAGGAATCTGTTTGAAATGTTTTTTTAAAAAAATTGATCCTTTGTTTGTTTGTTTGTTTGTTTGTTTAAATGAAGGTATTATTTATCCTATTTCTTGACAAACCAGCTTTAAAGAGACAGTGTTAACACACCAGTGTAACTGGAATCAGAATCTGGCCTCTTATTTTGATGTCCATGGTGCTCTCTGGATCGGTCCTGTAAATATTTTTGTGGGTTATATGAGAAAGCTTTATTGGATTTTATGGTGAAAAACTAGGGGTTTGGTCTCACCTTTAAATTTCATTAGAAGTTTTATCCCTCCTATGAAATGTAATAGGGTGATTCAAAAACCTTATTGCAAATTTACCCTTCTCTTTTAAATTCTTTAAGGTGTACTGTAATTTCTATAGACTCCTATTTCATTTCTATAGAACCCTCTTGATTGTCTCTCTGTTCTAAGTACAAAGGACTTTTCCATAAGAATGTGGACTGAAGGGCCTTTAAGCACTTCTCATAAGAAGTTCCTAATTGCTTTTTTCTGAGGTTCAAGGTCTCTCGTGCTCCATTTCCATTATTATTACCTTTACATTGCAATAGTGGCCAGAGGCTTCAGCTGGGGCTGGGCCCTGTTGTGGCAGGCACTGTACAAATGTATATGGTCCTTGCTCCAAAGATCATCTTCATTATTAAACAGATGTTTGGGGCCTCCTTTTGATTTCCCCTCCACTGCTATGAAACCAGCGTAATTCTGTTGACTTTAGTGGGACTAATGTTAATTTACAATGGAGTAAGTGAAATCAGATTCCAGTTCAACGGGAACAAAATAAAAGCATTAATCGCAGACATATCCTCTGTATTCTCTAACATGAGGGGTGAACAGTGCAGAGAAGTTCTCTGGAGTCAAACAGAATGAGAAACAGATGGGAAATGGTTTGCAAACAGGAAATCAGGTTTGTTTTGTTTCGCTTATCACTCAAAAATCCTAATTAGAAAATTAAAAAGAATAGTATAACCACATTCACAAGTCACTTTGTACAAGTGCAGTGTGCAAATGAAAATACAAAGTGCTGCCCTAAGAAACCCATTTATTTCTATGACGTGTGTTGAACAAGGCATCAAGTCTTACCTTAAGCATAGAGCTGACACTCACATACTCTTGGCTTAACTTTATCGCTGGAATAGTGCGGTCCCAAGAAGTGAAGTTAAGCAAATGCATCAGTTTTTGTAGACTCAGTGCTTTAGTTTGTAATATTATTAAAGCTTTTACACAATGTAGATTTAGATGATCCATTTAAATATGATCTGGGCCTCAGTCACTGGAGGCTGAAGTAGAACTATTCTTTATATCATCTAATTCCAATCATATTTAAATGGATTTAAAACTGAAATCTATTTTTAATTCTCCAATAACCTTAATTATAATTTTATGTCTTGATACTTTAAGGGAAGACTCTGTCTGTATACATAAATATATAGTCACATGCACAATCCACAAACATGTTTTTAAGCAACCCTTCTGTGCTACAAACATATGTGTTATTAAAGGGTAGCTTATCAAGCTAAAAATCATACTGTATCTTTAAAAACTGCTCACCTGTGTTATTGACCACTTCTGATTACTAAAACTGAAATATATAAAACATATATATGATTTGCATGCACCTTGCCCCATTATTACTGTTTTGTTTTGCTTTTTTTTTTTTTTTTTAATTTCAGTTAGGTTGTCCCGTGAAATTAAGTTAGTCATTTTTGTTATTGTTTTTAGTCACGCTTTCACTTTCTGCTTCTCCTACAGTCATACAATGTTGTTATTGTATTCAAAATCGAAGAAGAAATTTTTAAGAAACTCATGAAAATGGGCTAACATTACCTCTGGTGTCATTCCACGGACTTCAGTTTATTACTAATCCCACTAACGTTAGTACAACCCTACTATTTCAATGGCATCAATATGAGGAATAAGTAATATCCAAAAATTCTATTCCTGTAAGAGTTTTTTGTTGTTGTTTTGTTTTTGTTTATCTTCCCTACTTTTTTTTTTAAATGGCAAAACCTATTTTTCCTTTAAAAACTTGACAAGGATCCCTTCAAGCATATATAGATATGGCCAAACACACCAAAATACAAATAATAAAATAGAAAGCTACAGTAAAAACAAAACCCTGTGCAGAAATTTTGCAGACTTTGTATAATCTCCCGCCGATCAGCATATTTTGCTCTGTGAGTGGGAGGGGGGAAATCCCAGCAGCTTTGTATTGTATCTAGTTATTTCTTGGCTCACACGCAAACAAATAATAAGACAGTAATAATTATAATAAACTAGATACATATATCTAATAACAAACATAAAAATACAGCTGATGGGCTATCACCTGTGCAAGATGCTTTGTAATTCAGACGTTCTTTTTAGACTTCTGGTGCAAATTGTTTAATTGATTTCTGAACTGTCAGTCTGCTAAAAGGAATGAAGATTTCAGAGCAAAGCATAACAGGAACTAGTTAGTTATGCATCTCAATCCAGAGTAAGTGGATTTGATCCTAACATCCTAATTGTTGTGGTGGCTTCAAGGAAAAGATTTAGAGGGCCTGATCATCTTTCAATGGAAGTTTTATCATAAGATTTCAATGGGAACAATATTAGTACCACAGAAAGCTAAAGAGTGCACCTCCCAGCAAAGGTGTTACATTCTCTGTGGGGTAGGTGAAGAATATTCAGTTCTCTAAGTATGCTACAGAGACAAATGGGCCAGAAACAAAGCAAACTCAGTACTTTTTTAGATGCTATTTTCATAGCTTGTCTTTAGGGCTTCCTTGGAGTAAGTTACAGTAATAAAGACCAAAATTATTTGCGTTGGGACTTTTGTAGGAGCTTAAGGGATTTAGGCACCCAACTCCCATGATGTGTCACTGGCATTTGGGCATTGATTTCTTTTATTCCCCTTTGAAAATCACAGCTGTATTTATTTACTCAGATACAGTATGGGCTTCCTACCCACCGTACCTGACCTCTCACTCTGACCAAGAGGGGCCACCTCTTCAAGTTAGAATTTAATTCACTCTTTATGACCCATTCAATCCTGGATCTGTCTGATAACCTGACAAACATGCTTTCAAACTGTTACCAAATGTCCTAATTCTGCTCTCACATACACTGGTACAATTTCACTCACTCCAATGGAGCTGTACTCATGTAACTGACATGAGATTTTGGCTCAAGAGGAACAAGATTCAAATCAGTAAATCATTTGATACAAACACACCAGAAAGGAAAAACTCCGGCTGTGCTGACTCAAACAGAAGTTCCCTTTGCCTTCCAGCCAAAAATAGCTCATCCTCTCTGCCAAAACCATTTAAAATATTTTAATTATTAATTATTATTAATTATTATTAATTATTATTATTATTTCTTAACCCGGGGAGGGGAGGAAAGCGGGGAGACGGGGAGTAAAAAGTTATGCAAGCTCAGAGTTGCACTGGATGGCAGGGAAGTTCAAAATGATCCTGTTCATCTCTGACCCTCAATATTCTGCACAAGCCTCTTCACTGATTTTTTTTTACTCTCATGTTTACTCTGCCTAAGGGGAATATTAGCTGTTGACTTATAACTGACTTCCACAATTAAATCTATGATTTTCATCTTAACTGGCCTCACCAGTCCTAGCCAGGATCTGTCTCTCTTTGGGGGCAAATGGAGGGGTTGTGGGGTTTTATTTTAATCGGGAAAATTTCTCCCACACTTGAAGCATTTCCAGGCAAGTACAGCCAAGTTCTCTCTTCTTTGTGGCCTCTCTGGGCCAGATTTTCAGCAGGTGTCAACTGAAGCCAGAAGAACTATGACAATTGACACTAGCAGAGAACCCCATGTATTCCTGTTGCAATGCCAGGGGCTCAGTGACACCAGATGGTATGGTTTGATCTTTAAAGACAAGTCCCGAGGGCCTAATGAAGCATGAATCTCAGGGCAGAAGTCTCTGGTTAGGCAGGCGCAATCCTTCCAATACCTCCTGGACAAAATATGGATTCCCATTCTCCTACAGCAAACTAGAGGTTATTTTTATTTTAAAATACCATGGAGGGACTCAAATATTATGGTGATTGGGGAAAAGATATATAAATAGCTAAACAGATGGATGCCGGGAAAAGAAAGAAAACTCTCACCACTAGGCAGAATTACCTATTTAATTATCATTCCAGCCCAGTTAATGGAACATAAAGAGGTGTAAAATCTGGACAAACATGTTCTAGGCTCTATAGCTAATGGGCTTCAAGAATGTTCTTCTGCAGCACTCCCCAAAACATCAATACTCACTGTGACCTTGTTGTCCAGGTGAGTGTGTAAGTTGCTAGCAATGTGAGCTAGACAATGGAGCTCACAAAGTAAAAGTCTGAATTACAGAGAGAGAGCTCATTGAAATTTATCAAATTTCTATTTTTTGGCCAAAAAAAATGACCAAAAAAAAATAGAGGCCAATTTTAATTATTGTTTTTCACAATTTCTTGGATGCTTTTCAACTAGCCAATCAATTTTTTTTTAATATTGACTAAATTTTCCACTGAAATATAATTTTGGTGGAAAAAATGCAAAAGAAGCTTGGGAGAATTTTTTGTTTGTTTGTTTGCAAGCAGCTCCACTTGTTACATATGTGTGTGTGTTCGTTCAAAAGGTTGATTCTGCAAACATTTAAACAAATTGTTAACAAACCACACAGAAACACTCATAATCCCTTGGAATTTTGTGTCAGTTACATTGCTCCAGACAGTCTGCAAGGGACTGTAGGAGCAGGCCCTGAAAGGTTCCTAAAAACAACATGTCTTATTTTAATTGTTTAATTTACTACTTTTTGGATCAGATTTAGACTTCAGGTGCTTTGGACATTTTTTTGTTCTGTTTGTGCAGTGCTTAGTACAGCAGGGTCCTGTTCCATGAGTGGAGCTCTGAGGCACTGTAACAATGCAACTTCATAATAATACCTTTATAGCCATATTGGTCTCAGGATATTAAAAAGACTAGGTGGGTGAGAATATCTTTTATTAGACCGACTTCTGTTGGTAAGAAAGACAAGCTTTCGAGCTTGTCTTTCTCACCAACAGAAGCTGGTCCAATAAAAAATATTATCTCACCCACCTAGTCTCTCTAATAATTATTATTCTTCAACAGCAGGCTCTTGTATGAGCTTTTTCTGAAAGTACTGGGTCCTTTTTATGGAGGAGGAAGTTGTGAAAGAGGACAACATACCCCCGCCCACCTTTATGTCTCCTGCTATTGTGGTGTTTATTTCATAATATTTCCATTGTTAGTCAGTAAACCGCTCCACTAAAGCAGGTAGCATTTAGCAAGAAATATGGGTAGCCTTGACCTAAATTTTTTTAAGAATGTGACCTTGCTCCTATTGAAGTTTATAGCAAAACTCCCACTGATTTTATGTGGTTATTTCAGAGGACCTCCACCCAAAATAAATAAAATAAATGTAAATTCTTTGGTAGCATTTCTTCCTCCACTGAAGGAAGTGATATAAATAGCCCCCTTTAATGTGCTTTTCCTGGAGAAGATTAACAGATAACATTTATGATTCACTCAGAACCACTGCTATAAAATGGTACTAGAATGGCATTTTAATTTGGGACATCTATATGCACCTATTATGACACCCATACATGCAAGCATCGTGAATGGTAAATCAATAACACTACTCACAGTGCATAAGATTAAGCATATGCACAAATCCTAGCAGAATTAGAGATGATAAAGATTTGTTTGAAGAGGGGGGCCCAGGAAAGCTTGAGAGAATAGTGGTGGAAGGGGAGGAAAAACTAGGGAGAAGGAAGACAAAGGAGAAGTGAGGGGAAGGAGGATTTGCATAGATAGTGGATCTTGAGAATAATCTCACTGGTCTACCTCCCACACACCCTAAAGTGTGATATCCTGATCTGAAACACAATTGCACACAAACTTCAAAATACTTGTACCACCTTATTAAAGACAAAAAAGGGTGGGAGTGGTTGGTAGAGGAGGAAAGAGTTACACAAGGAGCAGACATTGAAGAAAAGAAGCAAATCCCCTCAAAACAGATGTGCCAACAGGTAGTATTTGACAAGTGAGAACAATGCACTGCGCAGGATGATCCAAGGGCTATAAACAAGAGTTAAAATATAAGTTTTCAAACCAGAGGTCAGGACCCAGTACTGCGTCGCAGACCCTCACATACTGGGTTGCAGCGCCCCCGGCCACCCCCGCCAAAACACTGGAATGCATTGCTTGAAGATGTAATTTTTGGGTCGCAGACATAAATGATTTTTTTCAGTTGGGTCCCGAGAAAAAAGTTTGAAAACCACTGAGAAAGTAAGAGGTTAGATCACTACGCAATTGCCCTGTCCCCCTGTTCATTCCCTCTTAAGCATTAGGCCTTGGCTACTATCAGAAGACAAGATATTAGGCTAGATCAGGGGTCTGCAACCTGTGGCTCTGGAGCCGCATGCGGCTCTTTGGCTGCCCCCTTGCGGCTCTGGGCTTCCCCCAGCCACCAGGGACCCCACGGGCAGCCCATGCCAAGCGCCCGGCTTCCCCCCCCCCCCCCCCCCCGCATAAGGGGACCCTGCAGCAGAAATCTTGGCTCACCTCCCTGCACCTCCCACCAGGAGGCTACACCCATTGTGGCTCTCAAAACACTTTGTTATTGAAGGAATTTTCAAAAATGGCTCTTCTTATCTTTTGGATTGCAGACCCCTGGAGATGAATGACCAGCATAGCCATTCATATGTTTCTTATGTAAGGAGACCCTTAGAAAAGTAAAGCTTCCTCATTCTCATTCTAAAGCCAAGGGGATCTCCCGCTGCACTATCTGGCTTGGTGTAGTCAAATTCCAAATGGGTAGCCGTGTTAGTCTATTGTAGAAAGACAACAGAGTCCTGTGGCACTTTTAAAGACTAACAGATTTATTTATCGCATGAGCTTTCTTCAAAGCGTCTGGCGAAGTGGGATTTTCTCCCACGAAAGCTCATGCGATAAATAAATCTGTTAGTCTTTAAAAGTGCCACAGGACTCTGTTGTCTATCTGGCTTGGGTGAGCCTCCCCGCACCCTGTGCTCACTGGCTGGTGTGATGAGAGCTCAGCTCCCCACTCCTGTTTCAATCTGCTTTCACCAGTGCCTGCAGCTGCCTCTGCCTACCATCCTGGTGACCACAGCAAAGACTTGCCCATCTGATAGCTGTAGGTGGAGTCCCCAAAGATTGTGACAAAATGTGTATTCCTATCTAACCTTATCCATTCTGTTTATTTATGTGGAAGGTGGTAGGCATTTCTATATGATTCATGGCCACACCATGCAGAATATAGTAACTGTCCACATCTCTCACAATAAAATGATTATTAATATCTTCATTTTGATCAGGTCCAGCAATCACTGGGTAATGAACTGTCTGGGTTATGGTAATGAACTGTCTGGGTTGTATGTGGACCACTGCCCTCTCTCCCTTGGAATCAGAACTGCACAACTGTGGGTCATAGACCCTACTGTGTTAGTAGCTCACAGGTATTCAAGCTGTAGGGGCGTGCTTCTGAAGCAAGAAGAGCTGAGGTCTATTCCCTGATGCTGGAGATCGTCTAATGTGCAGCCTTAAAATGACAACAGCAAGCCCAAAATGGCTTTGCTGGTCACAAGAAGCTAGTGCTGTAATTTAAATGTTTGGGTTCTCCAAGCAAATGTCCCACGAGGAAACTTTATTTGGCGCTTAGATCAAGCAGCACGAACAAATACTGGGAGGTGGCAGGTTTGAGTGTAACTGTCTAATACCAAGAACCATGAAGGAATGTTTTGAGAACCTGTTTTTTTTAGATTCACAGACGGAACCCCAATCATTGGGATCCTGATTTGGGTTCAAAACAGCAGCCTGTTCAAAGCATTCACCAACCCACGCCAGCTAACTGTCTCTTGCTTTTATAAAATCCACTGCAGCTTTAAGAGAGGGGAGGGTTTCCAGCAGAGAAAAAGGCAAAGCCTGCCCACAAGGGTTTCTATTGCCTTGCTGATCCATTCAGAAATTACTCGGTGCAAATTCCCGACTTTTCAAGCCGAGGAAGTGCGATTGCATGGATTTCATTTGCTGCCCATGTGTGGCACAGAGTGGGAAAGGCTGGGGAGCTGGTCCAGCAGAACAGCGGCCGCGATGACTTTGTGAGCGCTGGGGGTGGGGGGTTGCCTTACACCAGGAAGCTGTGTCTGTTTCCATGCTGAGACACAGCCACACACACACACACATAGCAGCCGCCGCCTCCTGCCTTTCTCAGCGTGTGGATCAGCTCGCTCTCTCTCCCGCTTTGCGGTGGGGTTGTTTTGTATGTGTTGCGATGGCTGAATGATGGCCCAGTACAACTCCACACAACACACCATGGCGGCCAAAGAAGATCTCTACAGCAAAATCATCCCCAGAAGAAACAGACAGCAGCGGACGGGGACAATCAAACACGGGTCGTCTCTGGATATCCTTTTATCAATGGGATTTCCCAAAGCCAGGGCGTAAGTTGGGACATGTTTACTTTGCCCTCCTTCCCCAGCCCCTTTAAAGAGGCGCGTGTGTTCGCGCCTGCAATTTTGGGGGTGCGTTTTGGTCCAGGTTTAGGAGGAGTCCGTGTGTCTGAACAGCTCGTGCTGGTGCATTCCGCTGGGCACGCAGGATGATGATATGCCCAGCTGTGTTGTGTGCATGTGGCTTGGCGATGCCGGCTTGCCGTGGTCCTGAGAAGGTGACGCTACCCCTCCCTTGGCCGATTTTATTTGTCGGGCGCTTTGTTTAGGAACCGGCGGTTGCCTTTTAGGAGAGGGCGAGAGACAGCTCTGATCTGCAGAGGTCCAACAGCCAGCCACTGCAGAGGGCTGTTGGAAGCTGGAGTGTCAGTTTGCAATTGCAGCGAGGTGGGAGTGGTGTGCGTGTATTGCATATTCATTGACAGGGAAGTGAACTGGGGCTGGAAGGATATGATGTTCCAAGGGCTTCAAAGGCAGGTTCAGAAAATCAGCACGAATTACAGCAGTGCGATGTTGTTTCCCGGCCAGGCTCTCATTCATGCCGGCTCACGATTTTGATGCCAGCCTGTTCGGCTGAGGCAGGAGCAGCGCATGAATCCCGGGGCTGCGCCGCAGCGTAAAATTCAGCTTATTCACAGGACCGGAAAAACAGCAAGGCCTCACTGCTGACGGGATCAGCCCAGAGACACGGGCCTGGATCCCTGCCGTGGTGAGAAATTGCTTCAAAGGTGCGGATTTCCAGTCTGCTCTGGCCAGAAGGAAAACTGAACTTCAGCTAGTGCAATTAGAGACCGTATCCCCTCTCTCTCACGTGAAATGATCCCCCTAGTTATTTTAGCGAATTCACTAGCCCGAGGTCATGTTTGGCTACACTCAGGTGAACTAAATGGACACAGTGCTCAAAAACTTAAACCTTTGGGAATCCAAGACCCTGTGCTTTTCTTGCACAATTCAGCAATTGCCTCTTGTAATGTTTCTTTATGAGACTTAGAAGTCATTAGGCAGCAACCTAATTATAATGCACTACTGATTTCTCAGCAACTCCCTTGTTAAAATGATGGCTATTGAGTGGGACACTTCAGGCTGTAAGGAAATTTGGATGATTACTTGATGTGCTAGGACTTTCCTTTTGTAACTAATGTGATATTGGGATTCAGCTGGGTTTTTTTACTGTATTTTCTGCACCATTTTTATAGGTAGTTAGATACATATGATTTTAAGGACAGACGTCATCTACGGATTCATATGACCACCATGGCTTTCACTAGCACATACACACACACTGCCACTGTCCTACTTAGGCTATATATGTGTGTCAAGGATCTATAGCCATATATAGAAACTGGGATGTAGCATTTAAACTGAATGCATGCAGATTGGCTTACAGAGGAAACAATGACTTAATGCACCCAGATTGGATTGAAATGCACTAGCATATTACACAGCCTAGATGGGGGAAACAAATGCTTGATATAAAAGGTAAAAACAATTATTACCTGTGTGACACTGTATGCGTAGCTTGTACGATAGTGATGTCTAATGTGACAGCCGGTTGTGGTCCTATTTCATCTTCAGCTGAGTAACTGGTTACCATGCAGTTCACATTCTTGCTTAATGAAAGCTTGTTTCATAGTTGCAGCACTATAAAAATAAAACCAGAAAATAGATATACCCTAGCGGGGAGAGGTTAAATACAAGGAACAGGTGGAAAAAATACCCCCCAAACTTAAAGGCTAATAATCAAAGCATTGGACACGGGGACAAAACCAGTGAGTTTTTTTTACATACAACAGGATACCATAATAATATATTTAACAGATCAACTTTGTGGTGGGATTGGATGACTCCATGTATAGCACAGCTCTTGGCATTGTATTCCAGTCTGCTGAAAATGTTATTTTTAATAACCATTTATTTATAAGTAAGAATCAAAACAAAAATAAAAACCAACTGGTGAGTGCCTCTGCCAGTGGTGTGCTGTTGTGGAATGTCAGTGGTCAGGATCCCAAAAGTACAGGGATTATAGCAGCACAAAGTACCTCCTAGGAGTGATTCCCATAAAGATTTCTGCTTCCAGAAGAAGCCTTTTATCCAAATGTTCATTTCAGAGCAAATGTGAAGGGAAGAGATGGGGGCTGGGATTTTCATGTTCAAGATTTTAGGTATTACCACATTATAAGTGACAAACACCACAATAAAAAGATAAAAGGCTTAATGTAATTAAAGTGTGCCTTTGGGGAGGTCAGTTGGCCAATTAAAACTGGAACTGCTGGCCTTAAAAGCATTAGCCAAAAAAAGCTGCCAAAGCCTTGATCAAGGCTGTAGCAGGCTTATCAACCTCTATACGGTAGTTATGTCTTCACGTCAAGATGGGCCTGCAGTTCCCAGCTCAAGGAGACAGCCACGATATGTCTGCTTGCACTACCACACTACTGAGCGTTGCTGTGGTGGTGCAAGCAGGTAGTGGGATGAGCCATCTTGAGTATGTACTCATCTGAGACAACAGGCACATGCTCGAGGTGGCTAGTACCTCTTGCACTAGTGCAGCTACATTCTACTTTTAGGGCTCTAGGTTGATCAGAGCTAGCATTGAAATGTGCCCTTGAGCTGGGAGCTGCATCCCCCAACTTGAAGCATAGAGATACCCTCTGTGGGGCTCATTCACCACAGCAGGAGAATGAAGCGGGATGATGAGTGGGTGAGAGTTCCACGTGCGGCTGATGTAGTCATGCAGTTTACAACGACCCAGAGGCTTCCATCTAACTAGTTCAACTCTGGCACTTTCCCTAGACTACCTGACCCCAGGTTCCCATGGAGAACACCAGCACTGAACCACTCAGGTGGCCAAGGAGACATCAATTCAGAAAGCTACACCATTTTTTGTCCCCCACCACAGCAGAACCTAGATGGTTTGTTTTGGCCCTTGGTTTCTATTGATTACCAGTAGGAGTTAGAATATGGGTATTTATTACTTCCAAGTGGAGGGACTCAAGTCCAATTTATACATAATGAAATCTTCTTCTGTGCTCCAAATATGTTTTCTGTGCTACTAAAACATGTTTGCTTAGTAACAGACATAGCAACACAGCAGCATTTCAGTACAGAAAGAGGCTGTGAAAAATTCCTATCCCTCTAGAATTTGCACTAGCACTGGGAGAATACTAAGAAAAAAAAGTCTCTGTAGTCTGAAATAAATTCACTTCCCCCATGCGTCTGCCCCCATTGTTCTAGTTTTCTGCAAATATTCTAGGCTGAAATTCATCTCTGTGTATAGGAACAGCACGTCAGTGCATCACTTAAGCTCTTTGGGCTTTAGTAGATTTAAGGAAGACTTAAGTGGTGCTTTAAGCTTTGTGTTGGCCTTCTGTGTAGAGATGAATTCCACCTCTAGTGAACGTTTATTTAAAGGAAAGTTTCTTGACAGAGCAATTTTTAAGGACATGTTGAAAGAAAGTGAATTTCAAGTGTGTCAATCACATCCAGCCATGGAAAAGAACAGACCGGTACCATACCTGCAAGCTATTTGGGGCAGGGACTTTGTTCGTACAGCACCCAAGACAATGGGATCTCAATCCTAACGTGTGCCTTTGCTCGCTAGTGTAATACAAATATCCATAGTACCATATGTCTAATCAAAACCTCTTCCATTTCAAATACTAAAAACTCAGAAGCAAGCTGCAAACCAAGGATTATTTGGTCAACAGTTTTAAATAGCAAATTTATTGAAGATCACAATCTGTTCACTTGGTGAACAGTTTAAAAAAAAAAGAGGCAGAATTAATTGAATAAGCAATCCCTTACAAATTACTCATCCAGAGCCTCTTCTCTCTCTGTAATGTTTTTTCCTCCCCTTTGAGTACTTATTTAACTCCTTTTTGGAAGTAATGAGACATAAGGCTTTTTGCCTACTCTGGCTCTTAACTGATGAAATTCTACATCCTGACTTGAGCAATAGCTTGAGTAATTAAATGGTTTAGTTCACGTACTGAAGTTCCCAGGTTCAGCACTGGGGCCTCTGAATGACTGTGTACATCTGTGCGGGAATGGATCCAAGAGGGAAGCATGGTGTGGTGCTAGACTATGCAGTGGAATGCAGATACTGCAATTGAGTTAGCAGCTGTAAGGAACACTGGAGAAAAGACTCAGCAAACATACACTTGGGGCTACAACCCTCTGTCATTCCACATATGGAATCTTCATTGACTTCACTGCAAATTCTGCTCCAAGGCAGAGGGATTATTTTATATGTATAATAGTCAGACCTAAAAGCCCCATTGTGTTAGGAATAGACTATACACACAATCAAAGATGGTCCCTGCTTTGGAGATCTTTAGAGTCTAAATAGACTTCCAAAATGGGAATTAGCATTATCCCCATTTTATAGTCCACATCAACTGAGGTAGGTTCAGTTTCCTAATCACAAGGCCATCTTTCTTCTTTAAGACAGAGAACATGTCTCTTTAGAATATGAACCATGTCTTTGAATGCATTTCTTACTGTTTGCAGCATTGTTGTAGCAGTAATGGTCTCAGGATATGAGAGAGACAAGGCAGGTGGTGCAATGTATTTTAGTGAACCAGCTTTTGTCAGTGAGAGAGACAAACTTTTGAGATCCACTGAGCTCTTCTTCAGGTCTGATATTACCTCACCTACCTTTGTCTCTCACATTTCTGACAGTCTTCTTTTGGGGAAAAAATTACAGAATATAAAGTTAGAAGGAAATGAAAAAAGAAGAATAAAAAGAGAAATGGAGTAGCCATTCTGATAGAGTTGGTGTGTTACCCAATCTTTATTTTCTTAATATTGCTTTTAATGCAAACTGTATTTTGAAATGCATTACAGATTTAATTCATGTGGTTACAACATGAAATAATAAACAGAAGGAAATAAGCAATCAGTGTAGGAGGGGAAAGAAAAATGTTGAGAGGAGAGCTGGTAATCTGGATGGTTGTCTGGGCAAAAAGTTACAGGAAGTTTATTCCATGAGTCTTAGAGAAAACACTAGTACCAAGCATGTATGATGGGACAAAGCTGATGTCCATGATCAGAAGAAATATTAAAAGACAAAAGAGTAAAAAATGTCAAAAGTGCCTTAGTGATGTAGGAACCAACGTCCCACTTTTAAACATGATTTAGGAACATAAGCTCATAAGAGCCAGATTTTCAAAAGAATTTATGTGCCTAAAGATGGAGAATAGTGAGATTTTCAAAAGAGCTAAAGCAGGTTAGCTGACTAACTCTCATTGATTATAGTACCCTGAAAATCTGGCCCTAAGTGATTTTTCAAAAGGAACTTAGGATCTTAATCACTAAGCACTTTTGAAAATTTTACTTAGGGTCTGCAAGATCAAATTCAGAGAGGTATTTAAAAACTGAGGACAATTTGTCACGAAATGAATAAGAGCCAAGAGAGTTGTTTGAGGATAGGGGATGATGAGGTAGTCTTATTTTGATAGTCAAGGAATATTGAGAGAAGCTAAGAAAATGTATGCTATGGATGGACAAGCAAAGAAAAACTTGTTTTGCAGAACAATCTTAACAGAGTTTGCATACAGCCCCGACACCAACATTTCTAAGCTCTGCGTACCTAGCTGTTAGTGGGTCCACTTATTACTCTTGAACAATGAAACAAGAAAGCTACACAGTAAAGTCTTTACATGTCAAAGAAAACCCAAAATGATATCGCTATTAGTGCAGAAAGTCATTAAATATTACAAAGGAGTGTGAAAAAAACAGGGTCCTTTTCAGCCCATTCCAACAACCCGTGAAAGGCCTCTTGGGTCAGTTGTGGCAGCTGTTTAATAGTGGACCCTAATGTTACATCAGTTTTTAGGAAAAGAAATGCATGATCCTGTAGGAAGTTGAAACAGCAATGAAATTTAGGAAGACAATTTCGTGTAATCATTTCAGTTGCATTCTGGCCAGGACATTAGATGTGACATTCCTGATAATTTCTAAGGAGTGCCAGTACCTTTATTAATTACAAGTGTTCACTCTTTTTACATCTCATTTAAAAGGCAGTGACCTCGCCTCTCCCTTCCTCCCCCCGCTAACAGACATGATCCTGGGATGCTATTTCAATACTGCGTTAGGTCCCTAACCTGCAGGGAGTTCCCTGAAGGCACCCACCTGTCCTCTGGGGGCCTGAGTGGCTGTGCACAGGCATCTCTGGTACAGAGCTCATTGCCCTATCGAGTCCTTAGAGAGAAGAGTCATGCCTCTTGAATTGCCATCACCAGTTCTTACAGTGCATGCAAAAGAGACTATCTGATTCAAGCCTGTCCTTAAGATCTCAACCTAAAGTGCTGTAGCTGCAGCAATATTGCATCTTTGCTTGGAGATATTTTATACAGAAACCACAACTTGACCTGTTTTCACAGTAATCCTATTTCTTCAGGAGGTATAAGGGAAGCTGAGAGAGGTGAAACAAAATGACATTTATGTGATATTGACTGCCAGGACACTTATGCCTTAGAGAGTGGGGAAATTGTTTAAGAACGATGCATCTGTAGACAAAGATTGCTTATAACAACCATGCCAAGGTCAATGAGTCATTGGGATATTTGCTGCGTAAGTGCAGAATAAAAGCTTCCCAGTGGAAATATTTCTTGCACATACACCTTGTTTGACGAGTGGGGAGAGAAAAATGTATTGCATCTTTGTGCAGATTGCTCCCATTCTTGGGATCCTGCGTTTAAATATACAAATACAAATGTGGTGAATTCCTGCTCTAGAGACAATCATCCCTGTGGTCCTGTGTCTTAGAACTCTGTACGGCAGGGCTGTACAACCTTTACAATATCACAGGAGGCATTAGCAAATTGCCAGGGCCCTGCGGACCTTAGCCCATTTTGATATAAAAAATAAATGCAGGTAACATAACATTTCTTGTACTTGTCCCGCCTGCTGTTGATTTGTCTCGGGGGCAGAGAGCCTCATCTTGTTCCCACTGATGTCACCAGACACTAGAGTAGCTTCAAAAGGTAAATGTGGTCTGGGGGAGTGCCATGGCTCCATCTCAAACACACCAGCCAGTAACATTTTTAAAAAAGAGCAATTGTGAACTGGATCCTGGAATGAGATGGTCAGATAGATTTTGGTTTTTTATTTGTTTCCTCCCTGACTTTGTCAAATGTCTCTGGGACTGAGAATTCTAGTGCGTTGAGTTTCATGCCAAAATGAGTGTTGTGCAAGTCAACCCTTGTCAATAGGGGATCATTACGGAAATACTGACGAAAGGTTAACTATGTCGCTGAGCTAACCTAACCTATGGGTCTGGAGGCAAAGTTGAAGATATGTAACTCTGATAAACAGCAAGACCTTTACTAACTCGACACTGAAAGAGATTTTAACCAAATTTCACTTACACTCTTCCCGTCACCATTACTACAAGCAATTTAAAGCAAGTGTCATTTCTTCCTTTTACATATTATTAAATAGGCACTTGCAGTTCATGATAGTTCAGAATTAATCATTTACAGATAGTGACTGCTAAATAAATTTCTGCCGGAGAGGTGGGAGTGCATTAGACATATTTTTCCTCTCTCAGTTCTTAAAAGCACAAAACTTATTTTCTTCACCACCTCCGCCCCAACAAAATGTAAAAAATTCCTATTCTGCTAAAGTCTGATCCAATTCCTATTAACACTCTCATTCAGCAAAGCACGTAAGCCCATCCTTAACTTTGAACATGAGTAGTTATTGAGATCAAAGTGCTCTGTATTTTTCTCATAATAATGGAATGATGTTTTCAGTAACATTCTTGGGGACACTTGTGATGCATAAAGCAGCACATTTCCTTCCCTAAACTATACCTTATTTTGGAAAGTGGTTTGGACTATTGCTCCCAAATTCGATTTCTCCTGTTTTGCACTGATATAGAACATTATTATTTTATTCATTATTTATATTGGAGTAGCACTTAGGGGCCCTAACAATGGAGCAGGACTCCATTGTGCCAGGGTCTGTACAGACACCGAACAAAAAGAGGATGCATGCCTCAAAGAGCTTGTCATCTAAACAGTTGTCAAGAGACAACAGGTAGATACAGACAGTCAGACACAGGAGAGCCCAGGAGACAATGTTGGTCAGCACAATGGGCATTGATCTCAGCATTGTTTCAAATAAGAGCTCTTATTCCCAATTCTTCTCATTAATAATATTTTGGTGAAATTTACCACTGTGTAGAGAGGGCTGGAGCAAAGTTCTAGGCACCACTGTTTTGAGGAGTAAAGTGGAACTGAAGTGGTGCACACAGCCCTATGCTCAGAGGTGAATTCCATCCTATGTAAGTGTAATACTAGTTAATAGTTCACATCTTGCTCTTCATACAAGGTTAAAAAAAAATTAAGTGAGCTTCCCAGAGCCCATGTGAAGTAAGCGAGTGGTCTCCACATTTTACAAATGGGGAAATTAAAGCAGAGAGGTGCATTGACTTGTTTGAAGCCCCAGAGGTAAAAACTTAATTAATGTTTGAATGAAGGGCACTATAGGATTACACAGTATTATTCTGATTTCTCTAGTACTTTCCTTTCCATGTATGATTTTATTTGTGTATTCCCTACAAACAATATTTCCCTTTATTGCATGCTTGAAATGAGCGTAGTTGGTAATTAATAGTAAGTGGCAGATCACAGTGCATAACCAGTGGATGAACTGCAATCATGTCTCTGAGTCAGAATTCAGACAAGTCACAAGTATGGGGGGATGAGGGGGGGGATCCAATTCTCATTTATGCTGGCAGTGTACGTGGAGTCTTAAAATGACTCTAAACGTAAATTACATATACGCCCAGCAGGTTACCTTCACATTCCCTGCAAGACTCCTTTATGGGGCTGGAATGGTGTCAAGTGTATATAAGTATCTGTCCAAGGGGCTAAATCCTCACCTGGTGCAAATTGGCATAGTGCATTGAGGAGCTTGCTCAGAAATAACTTGGTTCTCATTTGCACCAAGACCCCTTTATGCCACTCTGCCAGTGGGTTCTTCACCAATCCGGCAGTACAAAATGGTTTCAGAGTACACATGAAGCTCCCCCCAAGTCTTTGGGAGAAAAGCTATTTCTTCAGTATTGCCCCCCAATACGTTTTTACACTGGTTATACAGTATCTTTGTAAATGGTGACTCGTTTCTGTGCCTCATGGACCCTTTTCAACACACCTACAAGATGCCCATTCCTGACTGCAGGCAGAGCACCTGGGGGCTTGAGCACACTTAAAAGAGTCACAGCATGTAGCAAAGATTGCAAGGCTGTTCCCCAGACAGTGGCTGTACAGCTGGCCTCCTGCGTGCTGTGATCATTCTGGTCTGAAATGTCTCAGTGTAATTCATCTAGATGGACCTCTGGTCTGACCCAGTACAGCCTTTCTTATGTTCTTATCCAAATGCAGAGGGCTGTGAACAGAGTGTGACTCAAGAGGGCTCCACAGGTCTGAGCCCTGACGAACTCCTATGCCAGTGTGACCAGACCCCTCCCCCCTGGTGGAAGTCAGTGGGGCTCCATACAGGCCCAAGATTCTTTTCATCTATAGCCAGCTGCAGGTTCGGGGCCTAGAACACCACAATGGGACCTGTCCTTACAGGGTTGTTTGGGTTTCATTTTGATTTTACAAAATTGGTCCAATTTTGCAAAAATAAACCTGAAAAGCCTGCAGTATTTCCTGCTTTCTTCCAGTGTCCTGCTTTCAAGATAACACAACACTTGGGATTTTTCAGTTTTGAAACCAAGCTTTGCTGCACTGCCCTTAGCAATAAGGCTTATTCGATATCTTCTCCAAGAGAGAAATAAAATTCGCTTCATGAAAGGTCTTCGCTTCTGTGGTCAATGCCCCTGGTTGATTTGAGGGGAGAGGAGGCTCCTGCTCAAATGATGATGCCAACCTGAATCAATGTTTTTGAAATCCTTTTGACCATACTGAAAAGGACAATGATGTCTCAACGCACTGCAAGTTGTTTTCATGTAACCAACATGTGAAAGTTGCCATACAGGGACACGGCTTTTAACTCCATTTGAAAGGTTGTCAGTCAAACTTAATGGGGTCATGGAGGTTCCATTGGACTCCGGCTGTTCTTTTGTTCTCTGAGGAAACTCCTGTGGCTGGCTGTTGATTTCTCTGCCTTGAGTTTGGTTTTTGGATGGGCATCTTCTGGTGCAAAGTGAGTTTTAAAAGAAGTGAGTCAAGAAAGTCAAAATAAAAGGAAAATAGAGTAGACAAATAAAGCGTTCTTTAAGAAGTGTCGGGGGGCGGGGGGGGGGACTGGCTGCTGGAATTAGCTCCATTCAAGTATGCTTTAGCTGTTGTAGCTTTCCTTGTCTGCGTGCACATGGTAGAAACTGGAATTGGAACTCTCTTAAGTGCAAGGATTGAGCATTTGGGTCTACACTAGATGACTCGTCTTTAAATAGTTCCCAGCTCCAACAAGAATGCTAGTGCAAACCCTTCATTGGTGTTTTAACTCTTTTGTGGTCTAACTATATTAATAGCAGGCCTAGAGGACATGGTGGTTAAACGTTCTCACCACTGCTACTGCCCCACCAATGACAGCAACAGCGGGGAGCGAAAGTGTAGGTGCGTTGCTAGGGTTTTTAAAAGATAAAATGGTCTCATGGAGGCCTGGCTTGTGATTCTAATACTACTGGCGGTAGAAGGCTGTCCAAAGGGCCTGGGATGTAGGGCCAGAGCCTCATCCCTTCCACTATGCTTAGCTGAGCTCAGCCAGTGTGGCAAAGGTGAGGCAAATACAGCTTACAGCAGAAGCACATGTTGCTGCCCCCTGCACCCTTCAGAGGGATCCAGGCTGAGTCAAATGGAATGTCTTCTGGGATTGCCATGCGCTTCCTTCACAGGCTAGCCCAATACAGATTATGGCTTAAACACTATTATACAGCATTCTGTGTATAAGAAATGACCCAGTGCCCACCAAGGTGAGTTGAAAAACTTCCATGGACCTGAGCCAGAATGGCCATTTGCCACACAGGCACCTTCATTAATTACGAGGCCCATGGAGAGTGGAGAAGATGCAGTAAAAGCAGGAGTTTCTGTTTTGAATTCTGACATTTAGAAGGTCAGTGGAAAGGAGTTTCAAATAAAACAGGAAGTTAGTCTGACATGTAAGCATTTGAGCACTGGATGAAAATCAGCCAAGGCAGCCACAAGCCCTTGCCTTTAAGCACCAAGCTTGTACACACCAAGAATATATAGCACATTTGAAATATCTCCCGCAGATGATCGTTTACTGTTTTTCATGATTACGACCAACTTTTATTTCAATGACAAAAGGAAATTGTCATTCCTGTGGACTGAGTCTTCTGAGCAGATTTAGGGGGAAACCAGCCTTTGCTCCACCATAGCCTTCTTTTGTGTCCCCGGGCAAGTCAATCTCTCTGTGCCTCAGCTGGTCATCTGTAAAATGGAGGTAACAGCACTTCCCGCCCTCACAAGGATTTGGTGAAGATCAATATGCTAACGATTGTGAGGTGCTCAGATACTGTGATGATGCGCAGTCATATAAGTATCATAAACAAGGCACTAGCCCACACTTAAAATTTAAATCAACCTATCTATGTCACTCAGGTATGTGAAAAATTCACACATCCTGAGCATTGTAATTAAGTCAAAGCTAATCCTTGGCATAAACGAAGCCAGGTCAATGGAAGAATTGTTTTGTTAACCAAGCAGTTGCCATATGGGGAGGTGGATTGCCTACACGGACTTGCTTAAGTCGACTTAATTTACCCTGCGTCTACACTACAGTTTCCTTAAGTCGACTTAAGCATGTACAATGTAAATGGGGCAAAGGCTGAGCCCCCTGGCACTGGGCAAGGGGTGCCCCCCCATCCCCGTGGACCTGCCCTAGGTCCCCCTAGCCCCTAGAAGTCGACCTAAGCGTCCAGTGTGGACACTCTAGGTCGACTTTGTAAGTTCCCCCCAAAGTCAACTTAAAATTTAAATACAGACGCACTAAGTCGACTTAACTAAGTAGACTTAAAGTTGACTTAGTTAAATCGACTTAGTTAAAGTTGACCTAAATTTCCAAGTGTAGATATAGCCATAATGTGGACCTGCTGAAGGGCAAATTCACAGTGGGCCAGGTAAGGCCCATGCATTATTTGAGTGGGTCCCAGCACAGGGGGTAAATTTCACTCTTGATGAAATTTTGGGGGGAGGGGTTGAGTCAGAATTGATTAAATCCACAGCAAGATTTTCAGAAGTTATTAGCCATTTGGGCAGACCAGTTTGAAGTTCCTTACAAAGGCCTGATCTCCAGCGAGTGGTTGATCAGCCCTTTCTGAAAATCAGGCCCCTTTCAGTTGGCCCAAGCTGGGCATCCAAACAAATCGCTTTTGAAAATCTTGGCCTATGGAAGCTCAACACCTCTGGAAATCAAGCCACTTACATTAGGCATCTGAAGTTAAAAGCTTTTGGCCTAAGCAACTTGTCCAAAGCCATGTAGCAAGTTGGCTGCAATGCTGGGTCTAGATCTCGGCAGTCTGAAATCACTGCTAGGCTGCAAACAGCACCAAAATGGCCTCTCAGGTGGCACTTCAGATTCTAATCCACCTTTTGGACTCAGGTGTGTAGAGACAGTAGCAAAGATCAAAAGAAGTTTCCTTAACTAAACGTTTCAGAACCTTAAAATACGTTTGATTTCAGTTTCATTTTAGGAATGGACAAAGGATTTTTTGGTTTTGCAGGTTGGGTGTAACAGTGATGAGGAAGGAATCTCATTTTTTCCAAGTCAGTTCTCCTCCGCTGGTATGTAATGGGTTAGGTTTTGAATTTGTGTTATATGCAGCTGGCTTGTCTATTGAACTTCTTTCCAATCATATGAATTTCTGAAACATTTGAACAATTAATCTGAGTTCATGAAAGCTGGATTGAATATTGTGACTAGATAATGATCCCCTTTGCTGTGAAGAAAATGTCAGCACAGGAGACAGTTTTTCAATCACAATATAAAATTCACAGAAAAATTATTACTATTGCATTCTTATTTTTCTTTCATGGGAAAGACAAACATCAAGATCATGTTGTATTCTGAAAAAAAAAAATCCAGCAAACGCTGGCCAGCCCATTCCAAAACCTAGAAGGTCTGCGTGAAGGTCGTCCATGTTCAGAGGGCTGGTGCATGGTAAATGCACCACATAAATTTCACTTAAGCTTTGAAGGTTTAAGTGGGACTATGGTGGAACATTTAGAGGTTGGTGTGGATTTTCAGCAGAGAGTGAATTTCATCTTAAAGCAAAGTGTTCTCAGAAACTGCACAGGATTCCACAGGTTGCACCACTGTGATTCATCCCAGAGGAGGAAATTGCTATGAAATTTAGGTGCGAGCACTTAAGTACATTGCTTAACTTTAAATACGTGAAATAGTCCCATTGGTGTCAACTGGGACTACTCTCAAACTTAGGCATTTTGCTGGATCAAGGCCTTTCAGATACCTTTATTTTTAAATTCCATTGCACAGCAGTGTTTCTGTTGACTCTGCATCACTGACATTGTTCCCATTAGTCAGCTCAGATCCAGTATTAGAATAGCTACATTCAGTTGTCTTGATTAGTGTTTCTAATTCAATTTCCTCTTGGTTTTTCATCAGCTAAATTTCTTTTTAGGGCATATTGTATATCCTGTTTGTTGCAACATTTTGCACAATTTTGTTCTTTGGTTGTATTTGTTACTGTCACTGTACCACGGACCATTCTCTTGCCTCAGTCTGTGACTTGATAGACATACAGATGCAAAGATTCACTCTTCTCTTTTCATTTCAAACATACATATTATGTTTTAATAATTGCACGCACCTTTATAGTCAACTGTAATTTGAATCTCCCAAATCTCAATTCTCACACAACTGTGAGGAAGGGAACTATTATTAGCCCCATTTCACAGATGAGGAAACTGCAGTACAGAGAGAAACCCTACATTTTCAAAAGTGACTGGGGGAGCGGAGAGGCTCATTTTAAACACGTAGGATCTGATTTCTAGAGGTGGTGAGCACCTAGAATTTCTATTCCAGGCACTGGGAAGGGTTGGTGCTCAGCATCTGTGAAAATCAGGCCCCTTAGGTATCTAAAATCAAGGCACTGAAAATTAGAGACTGCTTTTGAAAAGATGGCCCTAAGTAACTTGTTCAGGGCCATAGAGCAAGTTTAATGTCAGAGATAAGTATGAAGCCCAGGGGTAAAATGTTAAAAAATACCTAAGGGTGGAATGCATAAAGGGATATAGGCATTACAGTGCTGAGCGTCATAATGCCTAACTTTTTGGTGCTTTTTGATCCACAAAGCCGAATTAGGCACCTAGGCCCCGTTCCCAACAAAGGGGGAGAAACTGGCACCTAAGAGTGTGATCCACAAACAAGATGCTGAAGGGGTGAGACATGACGACAGCACATACCCCTCCCTCAGAGATAGGTGCCTAGTTCTGCTCAGTGGTGCATGAATGGGAACCTGCCTCCTGAAGTCAGGTGGGCTTGAGCTCTAGCAATCTTGCTCTATGTGGCTCGCCCAAAGCCACACAGTTAGTCTTCACTAGAGCTGGGAATGCTTAAACCCCAGGACCAGGCTGCCTGTCACCAGAAGAACATCAAACACCACATCCTGCACCAGCTAGAGAAGGGCTTAAGACAAATGAACTGCGTTTTTCTGGTTTTTAACAATTATGTTGAATTAAGTCTCCGTAATTCTCCCAAGACTATGTCAATTTCCATCACACAGAACTCTAGTTTATCGTGGGGCACGGTCTGGAGTCACTCAGCGGAAAGGCAGGGAGTTACTCTGGACTCACACTGCTTTAATCAAGAGCAGAGTTTAGCCTCATCCTCTATTTTTATGTAGTACAAAATGAACACAACAAGACTTGCTTTTGTAATATTAATGCCTACAATCTTCTAGCCATATTTCATGGAGGGGAGGGAGTGTAAAACCTAATAAGAAAAGCTTTTTTAAACAAGTTGATTGTATTATAGGAAATGAGAAGTGATAGCCAAAGGAAGCTGTTTGTTTTCGTTATCAGTTTTAACTCTCCTCTCTTGCAATATGGCCCCTTTTAAATCCATCATTGTAACTCTCAGACTATGTTAGAGAAGTTCTGGTGGTTTTCCCTCCCTCTCTATCCTCAGGGTAGGCCTCCTCAGCCCATAATTCCCTGCAACGCAAATTTGCAACAGATTTTGTCTTTAATTTTAACCAAATCATTCACTCATTTGCAGGAAAGCATGAAATCACCCAAAGTGATGGCTGTGACTGTTGATGTTACCGTAACTGCATCATTATTGCTTCTCATTTAAAGGCCTCATTCAGTGCTCACTGAAGTGAATGGGAGTCTAAGTACAGATCTTTCTTCCCTACTTGCACAGTCTTAATATCCAAATCAGCTGTAAATGAGCTTCAGCCAGTGCAGTAAAGCTGAATAGCCCCATTGGCAAAACTGGCATTTGTGCTGAGCCCTAGCAAGAGACAAGGATATGCAAGAGTTCACACCAGTTGCTTAGAGGTGGGCACTGAGGCACCTGAACCAGTTGGAGTTAATCCTGAGTGTAGACGAGAGCATTTGGGGTATGTCCATGTGGCAGTCAGGAGATGTCTGCAGCATGTGTAGACAAACCCTAGCTCATTTTGGTTGAATAAGCTCACCAAAAGTTGCAGCATAACCATGGCATGAGTGAGGTGCCCAAGTACAGACTCCAGGTCACAGCCTGGATTGGATTCAGGTAGCTAGTCCATGCTGCTGCCTTTACATTATTTTTAGCTGGGGTTTCTACAGATGCCACAATTGTGCTTCCTGATTGCAGTGTAGACATACCCCCGGGGTCCCCTTCAGCAAAGCCCTGAAGAATAGGTCTGACCATAGGCATGTGTATAGGTCCCACAGACTGCAGTGAACAGGGATAGGACTTAGGCCCTTTGCCTTCCCTTACCAAGTCAGAACTGCAATGTTTTCTAGCCATTCTGCACAGCTATGAGTGAATAACCAAGGTGCAAGGAAGTGAAGGAAGCAGGCAGAATGTGTTTCACAAACCTGTGAGCCTTAAATCTTATAAAAGTGCTGGGTAACATTCTCAGAAGCTAAATGACCTTAGGATCTAAATCCCCAGTGACTTTCCAGTGATACCCAAGTCACTGAAGCATTTTTGAAAATTTCATCTCAGTGCTGTTTCCCTGTATAACCTCGCCTTATTTCATTCACTGTGTGTGTGTGCCAGGCAGCATTTTTATATATCGGTCTGTCTTTAAAAGCAACAATTTGGGAAATCAGAATGGCAATAAGAGTTCTGATGCCCAACTGCAGCATTGTTCCATCAACGCCCTTCCTCTCAGACGGAGTAGTTCTCTGCCCCCATTATAGAGATCATTCAGTATCAATGTAATGCTACTGGGGAGACTTTTAGCTCATCAGTGCTAACAGTTTTCAGACACATTGCACAAACACTTCGTAAATTTGCCTGTGTTGCTGTGTGTATTTTTTCCCATCTCTCCTCTCAATGAACCCTGTATTCCCAAAGGAGCTTAAGAAAATGAAACAGTTGAATCCTATCCAAAAATGCAGTCCCTTACTTCCTTTGCCTCCCGTCCTTCTCCCAGACATGCGTATCTGATCACAAGAGGCTGACAGGCAGCAACACTACTGGCCTTGGGCTCAGAATGGGCCTGCTCAGTGCAGGAAATGTGTCATAGAGCAATGGCTAAGAAATGAACAAAGATCACAAACCCTCAGATGCATAGCTGTAAATCTATATAACCGATTCGCTGTATTTTTAGGCCTCTATCTGTGGAATTAGAGATTAACAATGTACACTGATGCATCGAGGGTGTTTTCAGTGTATTTACATACCCATCCTAATGAAGTGTGACCTCCACAAGAAGTGCTAAAATATTGGCTTTTTTCTCTTTTCCTCTTCTTCATGATGTATTAGCCCTCTTCTTTCCCCCATTGCAATTTTTTGTTGTTGTTTTTTTTAAAGTTGCTTTTTGGTTATTTGGTTTAGACCCAAGACAAACCTGTATCAACCATGGAAGAAGCCATAACTTGCACCTCTGCTTCAGTAACCTCTCTGGGCCATTGCTGGGGGCACAAAGCACATAGGGCATAAGAAACACCCTATCCATATCTTCAGCACCCTGATTTGCGCCCTCCTTTGGGCTGTCAGCTGTGCTGGGATATTCCAGTAGCCTCCTTTGCCAAGGTTATTTCTGCAGGAAGGAGGACTTACGTCTAGTCACCACCCTTTTGCATCAGCCTAGCTGGCACAAAGGGGCTATAGGCAGCATAAAGGGGCTATATGCAGGCCCCCCCAAGAGAAATTTGAAGGCCCAATACATCATGTTTGCTGCCCCGCTCCCATTTCACTCCATTTACAGACATATTGCCTGAGCTGTGGTACAATTGCCCTCCTGTTATCAGCCCTGACTGTAGGGCAACTATGTATCTAAATGATCTCAAGGGCTATGTCTACACTTGGCCAAATAAGTTGACTTTGCTAAGTCGACTTAACAAAGTCGATTTTAATTTGACTTTGTTAAGTTGACTTAGCATGTCTACACCATAAAATTAAGTTGACTTCAAGGGGACCTTGCCAAATTGACTTAGAGCATCCACACTGGATGCCTAAGGCGACTTCTAGGGGCTAGGTGGACCTGGGACTGGTCCATGGTGGCAGGGGTGGGGCACCCCTTCCAAAGTGCCAGGGGGCTCAGCTCAGCATTTGCCCCATTCTACCCTGGTACAATGGGGGCTGAGCAGGACAGGGACAGTGGCAGGGCATAGGAGAGGGGTGGGCAGGGCTGTGTCCTGCCCTATAGTTGGACACGCCAGGCTCTGGCTGTGCCAGCCATCCTGGCAGGGAGGTCAGTGGGGGAGCACTGGGGCCCTTTAAGTCGACTTAAAGTCAATTTAGGGCTAATCTGCGTCTACACTGGTTAAGTCAACTTAATAGAGTTGACTTAGCCAGAAAAGTCGACTTTAAACCAGGTTTAATAAAGTCGACTTTAAATTTCCTTAAGTCGATTTAAGAAAATTGTAGTGTAGACGCAGATTAAATTAAGTTGACTTAAACAGGCTTAAGTCGACTTAATTCGTAAGTGTAGATGCACCCAAGGATCCCAGGTATGTCTATATATAGTTGAAACTAGATAGCATTTTGTGGCTGTGTGGGGTTTTCTTTTCTTTTCTTTTCTTTTAAAAGCCTGCCCTTGTACAAAATGGAATAAACTGTCAGTGTTAGCAACAGAAGCCAGTGAAGTTTATTAGTTCAGAGAGATGTTAGGAGATACCTTTTATGAAAACTAAAATACAAATTGTAACCGGATGGATGAATTTCATGAAAGATCGATGGTGTGGAGTAACTGGTTCAGACCACGGGGTGAATAAGTGGAAGGGCTATAATTGTACAAATACAACCTGATTTACAACACAGTAGGCTTGGTTAAGTTTTAATGCATCTCCCTGACCACAGATTATGAGGTATGGGTTGGTGCCCAATAATATATTAGATTTATATAGTGCCTTTTTGCCTAAAGAGCTTTGCAAATTATAGACTGTGCATGCAGCAGCCACTTCTGGGGAGAAGCAGTCAGTGCAAAGGACACTGCACCTGGGGGTGGGGGTGGAGAATGGTTTGGCTATGGAAACCAGAACATTCTCATGCTCCGAATGTTATGCAATGTGCTTTAAATCTAGTGCCTGTGTAATACCCACAGGACCTTTGATTCTGTTGTTCCCTCTGAAAGAGTCACATGCACCACTGTATGGTTGCACACAACTGGAAGGGCAAAGGGCTGAGCTGACCTTGGCAGGATATGAACCAGTGTTTTCAGGAAAGGGCTCGATTCTGATTATACTCATATCTGTGTGACTCAAGAGTGACTTCGCTGAACTTAGTGGGATTCCAGGTTTACACCATTGTAATTCCCTGGAATTCAATGACATCTCCCCTGATCTACACCTGTGAAAGAGAAAGCTCAATTAGTCCTTCTGTCAGGGCTCAACAAAACCTGGGCGCCAAGTCACCATGGCGACCTGGGTTTGTAGTCTGGCTCCTAGCTCTGTTGCAGAAATGCAGTGAAGGAACACCCTCTGGCAACTAAAAATAAAACTGCTGGCATCTAGCTGGGAGCCAATTTTGTCGAGACCTGCCTTATATGTTTCAAAATCCTGTGTTAATAAGTCATCCTGCCAACACACACCCCAACTGGGCTCCAAATGTTATGAGCCAGTTTCTGAATGGCTACAGCTCCTGTTGTCTGAAAACCTCTCTGCCTTGCGTGTTATTAGTGCACAATAGTTATTTCCTTCTATGGTCCGTCCTCTGGTGGTTAAGAAATACCCTGAATGGCCCTGAAATAAGAAAGGCTAATGTTCTCCTACCCACATAAAATCTACTCAAGTCCTTTCCTTCTGAGCCATTACTGGATGTGCTGCTGATGTATATTACAAATCAATGGATATTAGGGAAAGCTGCTGTACATGGCATATGCTTGATTCTTTTAGATGTGGTTAGCAAACGTTGTATAATTTTTTTCAGTATATGATTAGATAGGGGGCCACGTGCTTCCCAGCTATATTTCCATTACAAGTGCTACACCAGGGATGAATCTGGCTCATGGCATTTTATAGACATGTGACAAAGACAATATGGAAAGCCACCTCAAAATCAATGAGAATGCAGTTATGGACTATAATCACATAATAACCAACAAAATATAGAAGCATCAGATCTTATTGATCTGAAAAGGAAATGGAGTAAATTTAAGGATTCTGTATTTAAGGATTTAAATTGCTGTAGGAGTCCAGAGTAATGTAGATTTGTGTGAAGAACAGAACAAGTAGAAGAAGATTATCCTTCTGTTTTAGAATGCTATCTGCATATGTGTGATAAACAACTGAAATGCTCAGCATGAGATTGGCATGTAGAGACTACATTGCCAAACAGCTGCTGGCTGGGGATCTCTTCTCACTAATCAATCTGAATGCAGAGGTTAATGCTCTGAAGCATTTTTGTGTCACTTGGAGTCAGTCTACACTACAGCCAATCAGGATTAGCAAGAATTGTCTAAACATGGTCCTTTATCAGCAAGGTGCTAATGCAGCTTCCTGTGGCCAATATCAACAGGGAAGGACTGGATTATGAATTGAAGGCACTAAGTCTCGTGCACCTAATTCCCTGGGGCTCATTTGAAAATACAAGCCCTAATCTCTAGTTCAGCTCATTAGAATCTAGTCTAGCATAACACATAGTTCGTTACAGGTATGTAAAACAAGGTCCCTGATCCAAGATTTTTTCCAATCAAGAGACAATATCCAGAGGTTGTTAAATTCTGCTCCTTGTTAGAACAGTGGAAATGCAGAATGAGGTCCCCGGAGTTACCTTGGATTCACACATATGTAAACAAGTGTGGACTCTGGCTCTGAGTTTTATACACGGTTTATCAAGAAAAGCGCCAGTGTAAATGCCTCAGGATTTCTCCTGGAGTTAATCTGTTCTAAACTACAGTTTGAGAGCCAGATCTTGAAATCAGTGAGTTTGGCCATTAAACTTTCCTGTGGACTATGATTCAGTCCCAAATGGAAAGATCATGAGCCCTACAAAAATGAAAATGATTGAAGCCAAATACACGAATATGCAGGCCTTTGAAAGCACAAGAAGGTATTGTATTTGCAGCGTGGGTGGGAAAACTACTCACTTCCACTTGCTGGTTCTCTTGTCTGTACTGCTCACAAGATGGCACTCGGAGGTGCCTCTCACATTGTACAATAGTTTCTGTTCTAAAAGTTGCAACTTGTCTTCTGAACCAATCCTCAGTGGGCAGAAAAAGACAAAGCACCATCGAAGTCAATGAGACAACAAGCTTGACTTCAACTGAGCTATATCTATCTATACCAGCTGAGGATCTGTACCTTTATATGCTGTGCTAAGATTTTTAGTCAGACAGGCGAAGTGAAAACGCTGTTTTTATGTATGGTGCAAGTGATTCTGAAGTACCAATATGATTAAGGAACTTAAGTACCATTAAAACGGCAATGGCATGCTGCAGAGTGCCTAAAGCGCATGAAAATTGGATTTAGGCTTCTAAATCACTTTGGGTAAATTTTCAAATGCATCCATGTCTTTTAGTCCCAGTCCTACCTTTTATATTCATATATTTATTGCATAACTACTGTACACAGCTTGAGCGAGACATAATTTGCCTGATAAACTAATACAATAGTTATAGTGCAGGCAGTTTTTACAGACTATTGGATTAACTCTACAGTCTCCCGCAGATTTGATAATGGATTAACGCATGGGGTTTTCTGCCTAGTACAAAGCTGTTTCCAAGATTTTGTTGAAGCTGGAGTTGGGCCAAAGCAGATCTTGAATCCAAATCTTCTTGAATTAACTGAGAAGGATTCAGATTTGAATTCCCCAGAGGCAATTCTGCTCTGTCAGTTTTGACTCCAGTTTTATAAGGCTGATATTTTCTAGATCTGGGCAAAATCCAGGTGATCTCACAATATTTTTATCATTTGATATGGTAGAAATCTTGCAAGATTTCAGTGCTGTCTTAATCCATAGCCAAATGGGAATGAGTCGGCCTGGAACTCGATTCTCCCTTCTAATCTGGATCCAAATACTATATCTTTGACCCACCCCTGGACATAAGGAAGCATTGGTTTAAACTTCTTTAAAGGGGGTGGGGATGGAGGATTTCAGGGCAAGTGTGGCAAAAACACCGCCCTTGAGAATTTTGGCACATGCGCTGGAACACTGCAGAGGCAAATTTGTGTGCATAGAATGAATGAACCTTTATTTTACCACCAAATGCACACCAGATGCTGGGATTAAAACTAAAACCTTTTCTCCATGTCCTGGGAAGGCTGAATGGAATCTAAACATGGGCCACTTCAAAGCTCTTCCGTGCCTGAAGGCTACTTTTAAGTGATCTCAGATTAATCTTCTCTTAGCAGGTGCAGCTGTTACATTCTGCAGGAGACAAGTTTTGACAGTATGTCAGCGGCCTCTCACAAATGGGTCACTTTTCAGTTCTGGGGCTAAGCTGAAAGTCACATGAACGACCAAATATAAGGTCAATTTACAACCTCCTCTCGCCACCTCCTGCAATCACACATCCCCAGTGCATACATCTTGCAATATGTTTTGTTTGTTTTGAGGACTACAGGAGTAGAACTTGGGTAAATATTGAAGGAAAATACTATGTAGTCTGTTAGCTTCTGGTGCACTGAATCGCTAGAATTATAAAGACAAATATTCCACCCAGTTGAATATTCATGTTGAGAGATAATAAATCTCAATACTCTCAGTAAGAAAGACATCTGTTATTGTGAATAGGAATGTTTTGCATTAATATAGCATCCTTTATTGAGGAGCTCAGAACATTTTATACTAAGAAGACTTAAGAAAAAACATTGCACATCTGTGAGGAAAGTAACAAGTAGTATCCTCATTTATCAATGGGACAGCTTGTGCTGACAGGTGGGGAAAAAAAATACAGCTTCCCAGAACTCACCCTTTCCTATATCCAAATGGAAGTTGGGTTTCCAGAATTCCAAGTCTTTAATCATACTCTAAACATGAAACCACAGCTTCTAGCCCTGACAAAAGCCCATTTCTAGTGTGTGCCCTGTCCCATAAGCTGTTTCTCATTCTATACAGCACTCTAAACAGCTTCCACACTCAGAACTCACAGTGACTCAAGAGGGGATGACTGTAAAAATTCAAAGCAGCACAAGAGGCTTTAGGGCGTCCACAAGTTTCTGAACCAGAGGCATGCTGGAGTGAAACAGGAGTAGCACTTTGGAAGGCAGTGAAGAAGGTCCTGTTCTCTACCTCAAGCTCAGCTGATTGAGAACAGGGCAATGATAGTTTTAAGCCTGCTTTATGGCACCCAGATTCTGAACTGATGCAGGGGCCAAAACAACTAAAAACATAAGTTATAGCATGTCTCCTCCTGCCCCTGACCATCCTCCTTTTGCCCCACCCCTGCTTCCTAGCACATACCCTACCCCAAGGGCTGTGAGTAGGGGGCAAAGGGCTGCTTACATCTGCCCAGAACTGCCCCTGTGATGGGGGAATTCTCCTTCACAGCATTGGTACACTGCCAGAGTCTGGCCGGAATAGCCTCTGATGAGCCTCTGCAGTTCAGGGGAAAGTGCACTTAAGATAAACAGTGACACCTGGTCTGCAGGTGGAACCCACTTTGCCTCTCCCTGCCAGCCATTGCATAAGGGAGAGGGGCCAATGCCAAAACCTCCTTGGCCTGACATGCCCACTCTTGAGGCCGGGAGTGCTGCAGATAGCTCCATCTGGCCTTCTCCCACCACACAAGCCACATTCCAGGATGAATGTAGATGCCATGTGTAGAGGGAAATGCTTCCTTACTTCTGCTGCACCTGCACAGGGAGATGTAATTTAGCCCTTTGGCGGTTGTATGGGGTAAAAGCATGCAGTCAGCTCCGTGTGATTTAATCTAGACAGGACTTCCTTCATTCTTAGCAAGATTGGATCTTTACTAAAACTATCCTCTAGGGGTGAGAGTTCCTACAGTTGCTGCTGATCCCCAGATAACATACTGTCCAACTGAGCAAGCAATGATACAGCAAGACAGAACTGCTCTCCAACATCACAGTCCTTCCCTGGCACTTAATCCCCTTAGTATTTGCAAAATGCTTGGAAATCCTTAATTGAAAGATGCTGGACAAGTTATCTTATCTAGACCAAAATCTTCACCACCCTAAGCCTAAAGGCCCAATAGTTAGTGCCTTGAGCTCCCTTTTCAAGTTGGTTGTCAGAATATTTGCAGCAATCAATTACATACAGATTATGCATCTCCCATGTAAGTCTCCTGTGTAAACAAATCACTATTTAAATACTGGCTGACTTGGCAGGCAGGTGAAAACTCCAGTAGGTGGCCAAGGTCTGTGCAAGCAGTGTATGTTGGAGGGGAGACAAAGGAAGAAGTTGAACTTTAAGCTCACTGCAGAAACAACACTGATTCATGAAAGAAAATCTCATTCAGAAAAATGTGGGTCTTGGTGCTGTGCAACCACTCTGACTCCTGATCAGGGGGAAGTGGTCCTGAAAGCTTTTTCTTGGTTTGTTTGTGGGGTGTGTGTGTTTGTTTTTTGTGAACTTTGCTGCTTGGCTTGTGGAAGAAGCTATAAGGCAGTTGGGGAACATGACAGCCACTTTTGCACCTCAAGGACCAACCCCTGTGAGACCTATCACAAGTTGGCACCCCACTCCACAGAGTCTGACCCAGCTGCACAAGTTCTAGCCAACTCCACATACATATACGAATGTGCAGAGCAGGGAGATAGTGAGAGAGTAGGTCCCCTTTCTCGCTTTCTTTCTTCCATGTACTCAGACCTGCATCTCACCACTCTCCTCTTTCCCCCTTGATAATTGGCTTTTCACTTGGAAAATCTGGTCAGCCCGTCTCAGTCACATGCAGCAATCTATTGGATCAGATTTCCTCTCAGGCTGAGACAGGTCCAACCTGACACCACAGATCCTCACATTGGGTGCATCTACACTGGCAACTTAGGTCGACTTAAGGACGTTTAAGTCGTCCTACACAAAGCCGTATCCACACTGGGCTTTTATTAAGTCAACTTATGCATTTCCTTAAATCAACTTAATAACAGCTTACGTCAGCTTAATAACACCACCTCTGAAGGTTGACTTAAGCCTTACGTTGACTTTTTAAGTCGACTTAAAGCCAGTGTGGACGGAGAATAGCACTAACTCAACCTTATTAAGTCGACTTAAAGCCAGTGTGGACGGCTATGTCTACTGTTAAGTTGACTTAACAAGGTCATCTTAAAGTGTAGCCACTCCATTAAGTCAACTTAACAAGGTCGACTTAACTTTATGAGTGTAGACTTAGCCTTTGGGAGCGTTCAGAAACCTAGACTTGCACCTGGATAGTTATTTTGCTACAGCCTGCTATCATTATAATGGGCTGAAACAAAAATCTCAGACCCAAATAACCTCCAAGCTTTCTGGTGTTCAGAAGTCAGACAACATCTTGAGCCCTATCATCAGCTCTAGAGAGGAAAGTTGGCCAGCCTTGTGTTTAATGCATTGGATTGAGCCTGAGGAGATCTGGATTCAGTTCCTGGCTCCACCACACGGTCATTCTATGACATTGGGCAAGTCACTCTCTCTCTCTCTCTGCCTCAGTTCCCTATCTGTAAATTGAAGATAATAATACTCTCATTCTGTCTCGAGTGTAAACTTTTCAGGACAGAGACTCTCTCTTCCTGTAAGAACATGAAGCATGTAACACATTGGGACTCTGATATCAGTTGGTCACTGTCATAATACAAATAAATAATAATGCTTTTGATCATATGATTTATGGGCTGCAGATGGCACAATCCATATTTTTATATACTATTTAATCAAATCATGGTTTCTTGACTATTGGATTGTACTGCACAGAGTGCTAGTGAGAATTTATGGTTTATTCATATAGAAAGAGACAAGTGTTCTCAGCAGAGACAAATTCACAAACTATTAGATATGATCAGATTTAAAACCCATACTAAGCTACCATCTGCCACTTATAACTGAAATGAAGCAACAGGCTTGAAGTTCAGAAAGCTCTATGGGTTTGACTGCTTTTCAGTTTATGCCTTCCCTCTAAGCAGAAATTTGTTCTGGTTAAACACTAGAAAAAAGAAGTTGAGATCAAAGCATACCTTAGGTATTTGGGCAATGCAAGATCCTTTACAAAATGTCTTGCGACTGAGCAGCAGTTGGGTTTGTTTGGGCGTTTATTTATGTCATTGGTAACTGTGAGCTTTGGGGTCTATAATTACCCTTTCTGTACCATGTATTTATAAAGGGGAAAACAGTGTTTAAAAGATCATGCTTTTCCCATTGTTAACAAAATGATTACTGCAGATGCTGTCTGCTTTTGGTTGGCTCTCTTTGGTGACCTGTAGAATTGGTTCTGATTAACATGAAACAGATTCATATGAATCCAGACACCACACAGGAAGTTGTTCTCTCAGTATTTCCTAGCCAAGCAGAACAAGGAAGTACTCGCTATCTTTTAACAGAGAAGATTCTTGCAAGATGTCATGCCCAAATTTCCAAACCAAAATGGGCTTGGAGAAGTTATCATTAGTTTGTGATTGTACTCGCAACATGCTAAGTAGACATTCAAGAAAGAATGACCCTTGGTCCAAGATGCTCACCATCTAAGGATGGGGACGGACTGTAGACAGAGGTCAGGAAAAGAAGCAACAAATAAGGAATTTTATATAAGGCAGCTGAATTCATTGTAGGCTGCGGAGCAGAAGAAAACCTTTAGGAGGTATTTACTTGTGGCGAGCTATGGGAAGTTGTACCAAACAAAGGGAGCTATGTAGAAGAAGCCACGGAGGTGACTGCACGAGAAGCTGGCAAACAGGCAGTTGAGGAAGGGACATAATTCATGGGACTCTTGAATGGAGCTGAAGAAAACTGTGAGATTCATCAATTATTCCCTGTTTCTTTCTCTGGAGGACTGTTCAAATGAGGATCAGCAACAGGAGATTCAGAGGCATCTCTATGGGGTTGCACTGTGATGCAATGGCCTCTAGGTGTAGCATCTTGGTGATACCCCATGGCATTGCAATGCAAGATGGTAACACAATGGCCTTGCATCAGCCCAAGCTATTTTGAGAGGAGACCTATGATAGGGATAGGGAAAATGGTTCTTGAACCCTTTTCAATTTCTGGAGATAAACTCTCACCAGGAAGCTTTCAGGTTCTCAAATGATCAGACAAGTTCTTTCACTTCCATTTTACAGCTGCAAAGTGAGTGAGGGCATATGGAGAGACAGAGCAAGCCAGCAAAGGTTTTCATGAGCCTCCCAGTCCAAGTTTTCAGAGTGAAAAGAATCCGATGATTCAGAAAAGCATCTAAGCTTTTATGTACTTTCCTGCACCAAACCAAATGAGCACAAATTTGCTCAGACCAAATTTTTCAAAGTGACTTGATTTTCTGTATACCACTTGGGCCTGATTTTCAGAAATGTTGGGCACCTACAATGGTAAATGAAGAGTAGTTCTGAAAATCAGTCCTCTTTTATGGTGTCTCAGGTTGAGCCTCCAGAAAACTGTGCATCTCTCAAATAGACTGAAACTCATACCAATGAAAGACTAGAGCAAAGCATAAAAGGTCAGCCAGGCACTATGCAAATATCCTTCAGACTTTTAGAGAGCCATGGTCTTGTTTTATATTTATGTGGTTACTCATATGCATTGTACATGGGTTCTAGAGGGTATCGGACCTCATCCCCAGAGCTGACATTGCCCTTTCTTTATGGGTGGATGGGAGGGAGTCCCAAAACTTTTTTTTCTGCTGTAGCATGAGGGTCCCTGCATGGAAACTGATGTGTCTCATTGATTTATAGACGCTAAGATCAGAAGGGACCAGTATGGTCATCTAGTGTGACCTCCTGCACAACGCAGGCCACAGAATCTCACCCACCCACTCCTGTAATAAACCTCTACCCTCTAAGTGAGTTTTTAAAGTGCTCAGATCATGGTTTAAAGATAAGTTACAGAGAATCCACCAGCAAGTGAGCCGTGCCTCATGCTACAGAGGAGGTAAAAAAACCCCAGAACCTTTGCCAATCTGCCCTGGGGGAAAATTCCTTCCCAACCCCAAATATGGTGATCAGTTAAACCCTGAGCAGGTGGGCAAGACTCATCACTCAGACACTCGAGAATGAATTCTCTGGAATAACTCAGAACCCACCCCATCAAAGATTCCATCTCATCATTTCTCTAGTGATTAATGTGGTATGGATATGTAGACACAATGGATAGAGACTTCTTACCCTATCCAGAGAAGAGACTGTCTCTCAACTCCACAGTAGTTTTGTGATGAGAAGAAATGCAAAATGGAGATTAAGATACAGCCACTGGATTCCATTCAATTATGAACTAAAACAGATTTAAATCCAAGTTTGCAGGAACTAGGCCGGACAAAGCCCTGGCTAATTAACAAGATGATAGGTGTCTCAGACAGATATTAGACTGTGGAGAACAGAACAATCCTCCATTACCAGTAGAATGGATAACACAACCCAGTAGCATTTTTTCATCTGTAATATAATTCCAAAGATGACTCGCTAGCTCCTATGGTTACCTTCCTCTTCTTCCTCCAATTAGATCAGTGTCTTATTATACTGCGCATTGTACAGACATGTTTTAAAAGACAGCAATCGTAGTTTAAGACAAGACGTGGCATGTGAGTGAAACACGTGGACAGAAGGAGAACAGAGAAGAAGGAGTAACAGTAATAGCAGAGGGAAACTTTTCCAATGGTTATAGTGGAGGACTGAGAATCAGAGCCAGAAAATGAGACACACTCACGTACTGTGTGACCTTCGGTGAATCACTAACCCTGTCATTGCCTCCTTTTACCCAGGGACAATAAATACCTCAGAAGGGCACTCTGAGGCATATGTGAATAATACTTCAGATGAGAGGTGCAACATAAAAGTGAACTATAATGAGTCATTTAAAACTAAGAAAAATTAAAATGTGTTCCTATTTGAAACATGGCCCCTTTAAGTCATTAAACCCATAACTGCAATATGTACACATTTAAATAAATTATTTCAAGTTATTTCCAGGTGTGTGTGGGAGTGAAGTGGGAGATGAAGTTGTTACTTAGTGGTTAGAGCAGCCTTGGCCTTTACGTTTCTGTTTTTTACACAAGTGTTTTTCTAGCTTTTAACTCTTCTGTCTGATACAGACTAGTCAGTCAGCTTTGATAGAGCCTTTTTGAGCTTATTAGAGCTTACTCTAAATTTAGAAAATAGTTGGTCTGGTTCATGCACCTTGAAAATGTCATTTTGCAACAACACAAAAGCAGTTCCATTCTTTTCTGTCAGTGAAATGAAGAAAAAGCTGCAAAAGGCTCATTTCTCTGGAGATGACTTCTGGGCTAATTGCTTTGTACAGGTTTCAGTGGAAGGACTAAAATATCAATTTTCATGGGATTCTGGAGCTATTGCACAACACCTGCCCCACCTGTAACCACAGCACAAAAGTCATTTCCTGTGCCTTAACCAGAGTCACATGAAAGTTTCTTAATGGATCCAAGATTCACAATCAATTGGCCTCTCCATCTATCATGCACCTAATCAGAGTGGTATCGAGGAACAAAATTCCAGCTCCAGAAGACAGGGTGAATTCCCAAAACATAACTATTGATTTTTCCCTTGTTTCATGTTTATGTCCCCTTTTTACATACCAGGAGCCATATTCTCTGCTAGTGCAAATTCTCAACAGAGAGTTTGGCCTATTATTTTTAAAGAGAATAAAGGCCAAATTCTGGTACCATTGTAGTCACTAGGGAGCGTCTACACTGGCAAGTTAGATTGACTTAAGGACGCTTAAGTCGACCTCAACAAAGCCGCGTCCACTCTGGGCTTTTCTTAAGTCGACTTCAGCACTTCCTTAAGTCGACTTAAGGAAAGCTTAAGTCGACTTAATGACACCTAATTTTAGGTCGACTTAAGCCTTAACTCGACTCCTTAAATTGACTTTAGGCCAGTGTAGATGGGGATTAACGCTAAATTGACTTTATTAAGTCGACTTAAAGCCAATATAACGGCTATCTCTGCTGTTATGTCGACTTAACAAAGTCGACTTAAAGTGTAGCCAATTTGTTAAGTCGACTTAACGAGGTCGACTTTAAGTCGACTTAAAGTTGACCTTGTTAAGTCAACTTAACAAAATCGACTTAACTTTGTAAGTGTAGACATAGCCTAGGAGTTTTGCCACTAACTTCACTGCATTCAGGATTTAGCATTTTGAACTACCGTGTTTCTAGCACATCGGAAAGAATAACCATCCACGCCCCACTTCCCCCCCCCCAAAAAAAAATCTGAATATAGTTTCTCTAAATGGATTTGCTTTCACCTGTATTTTCTTAGGGAACCCCACTAACCTGAGCATGTATTTGCCCATCATATGTTGCTCTTCTTGCTGGGGTTCATAGAAATATGTTACTGTGCTCCAATGTAGCATAATAATAGACAAAGTCTCTTTATACTTTAGACTAGAAAGAGGCCCAATAATGCAGGAAAAAATTGACAAAAATTTTCCAAATGTTTGCACATGAAAATTTCAGCAACATTTTGAACATGCTAAAATTTTTACTCCTCTCTGGCTATGTCTACACTAGTAAATTTAAATTGACTTTAGCTAAGTCGGCAACTAAGTCGACTTAAAGTCGACTTACTTAAGTTGACTTAGCATGTCCACACTTAAATTTAAAGTCAATTTAGGGGGGAACGTACAAAGTTGACCTAGAGCATCCACACTGGACGCCTAGGTCGACTTGTAGGGGTTAGGGGGACCTTGGGCAGGTCCACGGTGGCGGGGGGGCACCCCTTGCCCAGTGTCAGGGGGCTCAGCCTTTTCCCCATTGTACCTGGGTACAATGGGGCAAAGGGGGACAGGGACCCTGGCAGGGCATGGGGGCAGGGTGGGCAGGGCTCTGCCCTGCCCTTTGGGGGGGCAGGCCAGGCTCTCCCTGTGCCCCTCCCCGGCAGAGAGGGCAGTAAGGGAGTCCTGGAGTAGCCTTAAGTCGACTTAGGGCTACTCCAGGTCTACACTGGCTTAAGTCAACTTTAGGAAGTCGACTTAAGCCTAAAGTTGAATTAAAAGTAGGTTTAATAAAGTTGACTTAATGTTCATTAAGCCAACTTTATTTTCCGTAAGTCGACTTAAGCAGTTTGCTTAAATTGACTTAAGGAAAGTGTAGTGTAGACGCGGATTAAATTAAGTCGACTTAAGTGTAGACGCACCCTCTGTGTTAAGCACAGCAAATATAAAAGAAATACAACCATTTGTTCTTTTGTATTTACTTTTCTCTCTGTCAGCTGGGATTTTTGAAGGAGCCTAAAGAAGTAAGACAGTCAAATTTCAGTAGGATTCTTAAAATTTCAATGGGATTTTGGCACCAAACTCCCAGAGGCTTCTTTGTAAATCCTAGCCATGGCAGTTAGGGAAGCGTGTGCATCTCAGGGAGAGTGAAAGTCCCACTTCCTACAGCACTAATGAGAAAGAGTCAAAGATTTTGGACACAGAAAGGATAAGCAGCCAAAAGATGTTGACAAATTCAAGGAAAGTCAGAGAACAACAACTAAAATGATCAGATGTAAAGAACTGAATATGTTGAGCTTGGCCAAATTGCATATGATAAAAAGGGATATGAAAACCATCCTCATCTAACTGTAGAAAGTGACACACTGGCAAGGCGGCTGATCCACAGGGAAAATAACGGTCTCTTATTGCTACCAGTGAATGGAGGTACTCTGTTAGCATGAGCAGTCTGTGGTATAGCTCTGAAGATCCAGGTTCAAGCCCTACTGATATTCCATGCAGGGTGGCCTTTCATGGGCACCAAGAAGGGGAATGCAATTATTTAAGGCTTATAGTAGGAGTGATGTGAAGGTGAACAAAGGTAAATTATGTTTAAATATTATGTTGGATAAAGGCGTGCTTTCTCATGGGAACTGTTGGAGGCCTCATACCTTGAACCTTTTAAAACTAGACTGGACAAAGCAACTGAGAACATACCGTTGGGAAAAGTCCCATGCTGTATGGGAGTTGGATTGAATGAGTAATATGAAGAAAGCTTATTTAAAGATGATACACTTTTTCCCTTCCAAACACTTTTTTTTAAAAATCCAGCCATATTATCTGACTCTTCACTTATTTTATAATTTCATGTCTATGAGAAAATGAAATCTTTGTTGCAAAGTTGTTTGCCCTTTCTCCCTCAGAATGTTTTTACAAGATAGATTAGGTTAGACTGCACTGAACTGATTCGGGGAAAAAATAAACATCTCTCCCATCCCCAAACTTTTAGGCATTTCTAGAACCAATCTGAAACAAAACTTAACATTTCTGGCTCTTATTTTTGGTTCATTTTCAGATTTTGGCTGGGACTATAGCTGGAACTGCCAATGTACTACACACATACACATAAAAAAGCTGTTCTCAATATTTCCAGCCAAGAAAAGCTAGAAATCTTGCCTGTTCTTGCTTAATTTCCAGCATGCTCCTGCAGATTGAAGAGTTTCTCATAGTTTAGTTGAGGGAAGTAGGGATTAAATCACAGGATTGAGAGGCAGTCCCCGTGGCTCTATTTGCAGTTTTTTCACTCACTCATGGCGAACAATTCACTTTAGTCTATATTCAGGCATTGCAACACCTAACTTTTAGGTACCTTGCCAGCCAGTAGAATTCACAGCTCCAATGTAGGTGCCTCAGCTGACCCTAAGATGCATAGGGAAAGATAGACATCTAACACTGGGGTTCACAAAAAGCCAGCAACCTGAGCAAGGCACCATCTAAGAGTACCAATAGGAAATGCTGTAGAGAGGGGTTTGGACGAAGCCCTGCCCCTCAAAAGGAGTTATGTGCCTAAATTCAAGTTGCCTCTCCCTCAGAGGGATTAACAGCTGTGACCCTTTACCTGGCATTGGGGTCTAAGCTGTTTCTTACAAGAAACCAGGAATGAGAGGAGGTGGCGGGGAGAAGAGAGAGAGGAGACATCCGTTATAAAATGTTTCACGCAATGATTAGAGCACTCACCTGGGATGTGGGAGGCCCAGATTCAGTTACCCCTTTGGCCGATGTAGAGAAAGGATTTGAACTTGTCAGGAGAATGCTCCAGCCACTGGGATATGAGATATTCTGGTGTGAAGCGCTCTCTCAACCTCCACTATCGAAACTGCTCCATTGTGTATCAATAACTAAGTAATTAAATATGCATATGGCCAGAAAGAGACTGACTGTGTAGCCTACTGGTTAGGATATTCCCCTGAAAATTGAACCGAGATCTCCCAAATCCCACGCAGGTGTCCTAACCATTAGGGTAACAGGTATAAGGGAGGCCTCTCCAACCATGATTGTTTTGCCCTGTAGAGGGAGAATCATGCCCTGTTGCAGGAGGTCTAGTTTGAGGATCCCGCTGGGCGTAGGCATAGGAAAAGTGCCTGAGCATCGAAGCTGAGGCAGCTGTGACATGTTCACTGGCAGAAACTGAAACATCAGAGGCTTTAATGGTGGAAACTCAGGTGCCTAGGGATGTTAGGCACCCCCAGGATTAGGTGGCAGCTGAGCAGGAGTTGTGATACCTCGTTACTGGACATAGGCATTTGAAGTGGCAGTTAGGTTGCCTAGATTCATTTCTGCATCTATCCCATCCCTTCCCTGTGTCTCAGTTTCCCCACCTGTAAAATGGGGATAACTCATTAAAATATTTCTCCACTTTTATAAAGTGCTTTGAGTTTCTTGGCAGCATTATGCATGTGGAAAATAGCATATTATTATCCAAACTGAACTGATGCTTCAGAGCTTTCGATATTCGCCCCACTCTGCACCCCAACCCACTAGTACAGTGGGCAAGAATACACATGTAGCTTTTTAAGCTACTACATATCTGCCAAGCAACCTGTGGGTGTTTATCCTTTTGTAGTACACATGAATATATATCACATACACAAAGGGGGAAAATCATAAAATGGTGGTTAAATAAAGCTTGTGTAATTACCTACAATTTTCCACTATGAGTCACAGTAATTTACATGTAATCTAATACTAAGAAGTTCCAAGTTTATGTTACTTTCTATTATCGTCAAATAAGTATATGACAAGAATTAGTTTATTGCACCAGTGGCATATGATCCCAGCTTAAGGGATGCAGTCTCTGCACTGAGTTAACAGTTTGCTAAAATAATTGTCATCAGACAACTGTGCTATGAGGAACAGACAGAATACACAGGGAGTACAAGAACAATGCAACTATTGTATTATAACCACAGAACTTGGCACATAGATAAGCTTGAAAGGGAATCATGTTTTGTTTATTATGGAAGTGATGAAATCCGCTGAAAGGTTATTGTTTGACTTTAGAAGCAAACTCCATCTCCTTTGTAGATGGTAGATTGCAATCTTTGAATAAATTCTGCCCTTCCTTTTACCCAATATCACTAACTTTTGTCCACCAAGGGTGTGCTTGAGGATAATGAAATCAGAACTGCATCAAGATGAGCCACTAGAAATCCCTGCCCAAACCATGTTCTCTATTAGTTTCCAGGGAAGACTAAAATCTTTAGGGAGACATTCTATAGATACAGCTGATTGGGAAAATGGGCTTTTTTTGTACACACTAAATTTTGAGTTTTCATCAGAAAACCAAAAACCCATATTTTCATGTGAAACAAAAATTTGTCTGGTTTTGGCCAAAAAGATTTCAGCACTTTTCTGCCTTCTGCAGCTGAAAATGTTTGGTTTCCAGGCTTTTATGAAAAAAACAAATATTTTAGAGGAAAGCAGACACTTTCCATGACTACTTCTGTTTTGTTGAAAATCCAGTTTTCCATTAAACAAAACAACCAAAAAAAGAAAACCCAAAAGAAAAATTTAAACCAAGTCTATAGCAGTGTTTAATGGATGGAAGAGCCACTTCATTATTTGACGGAGTCTCCAGAAACAACAAACTTCATCTCATGATCTCAGAACACAGTGCTGCATCTATATAGCTTTATTAGCAAATATTATTCTGCCCCTCATGGGCGGAACCATGCTACTGACTGGAAATTACACACAGCCTTGTTGCAAAGACCGGTAACTTCACACCTAGTCCTCTCTTCAGTGGGTAAAGTCTTCTTGGAAAGGGCAGCTGATATACTCTGCAACCCTATCACTTGTGGACAGAGATCCAAATTAACAAGTATAGCACCCACTGATGTCTGGTGTGACTACACCCATTGTTCCCAGGGCTGAATTTGGCTCAGAGACTTCATTGACTGGAATGGACTAGGAGTGGCAGGTGATTTGGGAACAAGGTGTAAGGAGGCATTTCAGGATCTAGCTGCCCATAGGAATTGGGCCTTGTTGAAAGGCAGGTTTAACTTTCTTTAGAGGCTTAATGAAATGCACAGACCTTTATGTGTGCAGGGAGGGAGGGAGAAAGGAATAGGAGGAGGTTTTAAGAAGAGAAGATAGATCCTGCATGTTTCAGGCATTCAAGCAGTACACATTGCTACACTATATATGGGCTGATCCAAAGCCCAGTAAATCAGTGGAAATGAGGATTTAAAGTAGGGATTATCAAAGAAGCCTAGGAAATTTACCACCCAACTCTTATCAAAGATCAACAGGAGTTAAGCATGAATAGGCCCCTTTGAAAATCTCAATTTAAGAGCATAATTTTATCAATGATTCTTTCTTCCTTCTTCTATTGGTTACCATCTTGTCTTAAACTAGGTCGGTAAGCTTTTCATGGCAGACACTGTGTAGGCTTGTGCCCTTGTTACTGTGCTAACAGGACAGTTTGCTATCTTGGCTGTCACACTCAGGACTGAACCAGTGACTACTAAGCTGAAAGCAGGAACTGCTATAGTTTGCCAAGGCTGCCTAGTTGGGTCTACAACAGATGCACTTCCTCTTTGGATCCATGCAGATGCGGGAGCTGAAACACAGCCACACCAGTTGGTCTCTGATCATGATAGTGACGAGTGCTACTGAAATACAAGTAATAATCACCAGTTCAGATCTCAGAGGACCGAGTCATTCTTTCCCTTTCTGATCTCCTGCCATTCAGAGTTAACGTCAGCCCTAGAACATCACAAGACTGTAATTAATTAATTAATTGCTTGCATACCACTCTAGAGATGTATAGGGCTATAAATGCTTCATATCATAAGGGATCATAAAACTAACACTTAACTCTTCTCAGCTTCAAAGAGTTTTACAAGCCACTGAGCCCTTCAGGGCTGTCTGAGTTTGGTTAGTGTTTGCTTGGTTTAGGTTTATTGATCAGCTTGTGGGGGGCAGCAGGGGTCCCATAGATAAGGACTGGGAGTCAGGATACCTAGGTGAATTGGTGCTCTGGGTGCACCGCACCTGGAAGGTTCTGACCCTGAGAATGACTTGCAAATGGCAAGGGGAGTTTGGCCTAAACAAGGAGTGATGGAATTGGGGGAAGGCTTCTCTTTGCCTTCGAGCTTTCAGATCCTTACAGAAGAGGCTGTTGAGGAAGGATGACTTTGTGGCTGCGGACATGTCTACACTGAACAAGCTGCAGCATCACAGCTGCACTGCAGGCGCTAAGGTGATGGAAAGGGTTCGTCTGTTCCTGTATTAAATCTACCTCTTGAGATACACTAGCTGGGCCAATGAAAGAATTCTTCTGCCAACCTAGCAGTCTATCCTGGGACTCAGGCTATGTCTACGCAGATGGCAGCAAATTGGCTGTTGTCAGATCAACGTATCTGGATCGACTGAGCAGTCAGGAAAGACAAGCTCAGTCATCCAGAAGTCGATCTCATCAAAACCATCCCTTCAGGTGGCATAGTGCTGCGTCAATGGGAAATACACTTCCTGTCAGCACGCAGATAGAAGGGAAGTTACACAGTTGACGGAAGTTACACAAGCTACTTCCATTGACAGCCACTGAATTTTGCCTGCAGGGTAGAATGGGCCTCAGATCTGTTTAACTATGTCTCTCAGGAGAGTGAAATTTTCACGCCTCTGAGTGATGGTAGCTATGTCAGTCTAGGGTTCTGAACTGAGACTCAAAAAATCTGGGTATAATTCTTTCTCTGCTACAGACTCCCTGTGTGATCTTGGGCAAGTCACCTTGTGTCTCTGTTCCTCAGTTCCTCATCTGTGAAATGGAGAGACTAATACTTCCTTTCTCCCAGCCGTGTCTATTTAGATGGTAAATTCTTTCATGCAGGGCCAGTCTTATACTTGGCCTATGTGCGGCCCCAGCACAATTGAGCTTTGATATCAGTTGGGGGCCGCTAGTCACAACTGTATTACAAATAAGGCATGTCAAAAAATTAATTATAATGTTATATAGTTTAACAATGGCCTCATCCATATAAAACAATGTTCCTCTTCAGCATGTACAAGCCCACCTTCCCCTTTACATGCAACATGTACGGACGAATTCAAGAAGCCTTTAGGTGGGGAAGAGAGGTAGAACATTGACAGTGTCAACAATGCACCAAGCAGCTTTTAAAACAAATATTAGACTCTCCCCGATGTTTCGTCTTTTGCCTAACCAGTAACAGATTTGCAGGATATTGGGACATGGCAGCTAGCCACATCCCAACCGCTAATCCTAGCATATTTCCCACATTCCTGTTGGAATTGCTACAGAATTCTGAGGGACTGAGAAATTAGACCATGTTGTACTGCTCCTTTAAAAGAGTATTGCCAATCCTAAGCATTCAGACATTACAGATCAGGAGCCAGGAACTCATGAGACAGGTTTAAAGATCATGAGATTTAAAAACACAAACCAAAAAAAATGGGGGTTCTTTCAATTTTCCTTCTGGGTTCTGAGCCTAACTCTCCCTATAAATTCCATGCTTAAAAAGTGGTTCATATCATCTGCAAAACTTCAAAAAAAAAAATCCCATTTCAGAAGAAATTTTGATTTATTCTCCCCAGTCTTCAGTTTGAAGATATTTGCAGGCAAATGGGATTTTGTGTTTATTTCTTTGTTAGTGTCCTTAGGGCTTATGTGAAGTCACTTCACTACAACATGGCTGTTGACCCAGCACAGTTCTATCTTTTAATGCAGTCATAACCCTACCATGATTTTAACTGTGTCAAGGAACTGCTATGTTACAGCCACTGCCCTTGTCATGATGGTTTTTGTAGTATAGACAGGCTCTTCGATTCCATCTGTTCCTGCTATTTATTCCACAGCTGACCACAATCCTCTGTGACTTTGAATTCATTTAATGCTCCACTTTGCAGAGTCTTGAGCACCCTCCTTGAGGGCTAAAGGCACTCTGGATGTCACAGGATTAATGCTTACATCTTCAATTAGAAGCATCAAAGCCCAACATTTCCAGACTTGTGTATGTAAGATAAAGCTGCTAAATCCAAAGAAAATCCAAGTCCAAAGCTGCTAAATAAAAGTTGCCTGATTTTCAAAGATATATGGAGCCTGCTGTTCCTGTTAGAGTCATAGGTTCTTACTAGGACCTTTGAAAAACAGGCCGCTTTTCATTAGGTTTCTGCTAACAAATGTGGGTGTTTGGATTGTGACCCAAGTCTGAAAATTTCAGCCTAATTAATTAAATCTGTCAATGCCTCTGTGAGGGACACTGAGATATAAAGCTATCATCAATTCTACATACACATGGAGACACAGACCCAGACCTAACACTACGGCCACTGAACTGTACCACCAGTGAAAAAACAGCCCTAAAAAGCCAGCATAGTGGCCCTGGGAGGATCAACTTGGTGTAAGTACCTAATCTAAAGGCCTTTCAAGCCAATGAGAGTCTTTCCAGTGACTTCAATGGGCACTGGAAGAGGCCTTTAGTGACAAATAATAATAAATATCTCTCTCTTATATAGCTCTTTTCATCCAGAGATCACAAAGCACTTTAACAAAGGATACCATAATTATCCCTGTGTACAGATAGGGAAACTGAGGAACAAAGAAGGGAAATGAGTTGCCCAAAGTCCCCCAACAGAAGATCTGAGAACAGAATCCAAGTCTCTTGTGTCCTGCTCCAGTGCACTATAGAATCATAGAATAATAGGGATGGAAGGGACCTCATGAGGTCATCTAGTCCAACCCCCTGCTAAAAAGCAGGACCACTCCCATTAAATCACCCCAGCCAGGGTTTTATCTAACTATCTACAAGGCAACTGTCTCCCTGAGTCACCTTTGCACCCATCTCTCCTTGAATTGTGCTTAACTTTCTTTGATTGCAGCTGAGGATCTCAGCCACTGAATAACTATCAACTGTCCTCTGCCACTGCTTCTCTTCTACCACCTCTTATTGAAATACCACAAACAGAGGACTATGATTTCATGGGGGGAGGGAGAAATGTGCAATGGGAATTCAGGGGATTTCATATGTAAGTGAGTGCTTAAGCAATAAAGATCCTGTGGTCATGCAAACATCGCTGACAAAAAATAAAACGGGAGGTGAAATATGTTTATAATCAGAATAGTCCCCACAGTTTTCCATAAAGCATGAACCCTTCTTTAAGTATGTAATTTGTAAGGAAGGAACCTAAAAATCTAAATTATGCATTAAAACAAAGGAGCAAAATAACGTAAGGGTTATAAAGTACTTCAAAATAACTTAACATTAATATTTCATAATAGCCTGTGAGTAGGAATAGTTTCAATAGCTATCGCACATTCAGCAAAGGGAGTAGATTACACATAAAATAGGAAATGCCACTGTACTCTAGCTTAGTTCTGTAAACACGAAGAGCAGATTATCATTGAATATTTCAGAAGAACATTATGAGAAACAAAACCACTTTGGGTCGGAGAGGTGCCTCTGTATGATGCCACTTTAATATTGAACATTACTATGTTTATGGTTTTACATAAGGCACACTTACATAGCGATGGCGTGCAACTCCTTGCAGCTTTGAAGAATGTGGTGTAACATGTCCCATGCAGTGCTGAGCCACATGGAACAGTACGTTATTTCAAGTAGGGTGTCATCCTTCAGAAATGCTCCAACACACTATAGAAGGAAGGATTATTGCCCACAGGTCAGCTGGTTTTACACTATTGTGCATTTCATTAATACTGGACTGTGTATCTAATGGATATTATTAATGATCTAGAAAAGAAAGTCATATTTCAAAAGAGAAAAAAAAATCCTTGGATTTTATGGAAAATTCCAGTAAACCTGAAATGAGTATTATCAACAATGTTCTACAGAATTCTAGATTTCTGATTACTTTAATGAAGGCTAACATCCCTTTTACTTATTTTTGAACTATTGCATAAAAGTCTAGAGCATGAATATTATAATTTTCTACTAAATTCTATGGGACTGTATTAAAAAAAACCCTGTAGACAGGTGATCATTTATTATCAATTTTTTTTTAAACCAAGCTTTTCTAGAAGGAGCATTCAGCAGAGTGTAAAGAAACTGTGAGTCATATGTAAAACATGGTTTCATGGCGTGTAATAACTGAACTTCCTCTTTAGCTCCGTTGATTGGAGAGTGCATGATGTATCATTTATCTTGTGCTGATGACTTTTTTCTTTTTGTATTTATTAATGCACAAGTGTTATTAGCATCATAATTACAGCCAAGCCAAGAGGCTGTAATGTGCTGGATGCTGTACAGGCACAGAGTTAAGAGCTGTGAAGAGTTTATATTCCAAATATACAAGAAAAAGAATGGGAGAAAGGTACAGAACGTAACAACAAAGCATGGAGAATTGAGGCAGAGACATTAAGTGGCTTATCCATGGTCATGTATGAAGCTTGTGGCAGATCCAAATCCTAAGGGCCTGATTCAGATGCCTTTAAAGCCAGTGCAAAGAGTCCCATGAGAGCCAGTCCATAAATACAGATCTGAGTTCTAATGCAGTTTCTTAATCTTAACACCATTATTCCCTTCCTCCTATGCCCTGACTACTTGGGAGACTTAAGTTCAATTCCCTGTTCCTCCACAGATATACTCTGTGACCTTGGATAAGTCACCTAGTCTCTCTCTGCCTCAGTTCCCCATGTGTAAAATAGGGATACTAGCCATTCTCTATCTACCGTACAGGGGTGCTGCGAGGATAAATACCATAAAGACATTAAGGTGCTCAGTATGATGGTAATAGAAGCTATATAAGGAGCTAAATGGATAGATATTTTTAGGCCTTTTTTAAAATAAAAATCTTTTTCAGTTAATGAAGTGCTGGGCTGTCAGTCCTAGAGATGGAAGCTCCCAGTTCATCTCCAGAACAGGAATAGCCTGGGCAAGATTGCCTTAACACAGTGCCGCTGGACGCCTCATCCTTCAGCCTTCTGGATTAAAAGGGCTCTTATTCTATATGGCCCAATCTGCTGAGAAGAAAGAAAACCTGCACCAAAGAGCCACCCAGAATAGGTTTTGATTTTCTTCTTCCCTGTTGTCTCTGCTGCTTCATGTGAATTACAAGTACTGAAAATATCTGGCCCTGGGGGCAATTTCTGCTTCCCGTGACACAGATGAAGTTACTTTGGGTTTACGTTGATGCCAGCAGAGTTCCTGGTACAGTGCTTTTTTTTTTCTTTCTTTTTTTGGAAAAAAAAAAAAAAAAGATGTCGATACTCGGGACTGCCAGCGGAGGCAGCAGGAGCTGGGGCCAAATCACTGTGGAAAAAAAGGTGCTGGTACTCAATACCCCTGAGCACCGTCACAAAAAAAGCCCTGCATTGGTATAACTAAAAACAGAATCTGGCCCTTCTTCTTTATCAGTTCTTCACAGTGTGCTGTTTTAGTGTCACGTTAATGGGAAAAATAAAATCCTAAACGGTGTATTCAGCAAGTGATGAAGTAAGACACGGCCATGTGTTTGTATTTTCCACTACTCAGTGAGCTCAATAACTTAAACACGCTTGATAGATTGGGCTGGGAACATTACTTCTTCTGGTGCTCGGGATCCTGCTGGGAAGCAGTGATTCAGCTAACATACTATATTTTTCCTCCTGAAAAGCTATAGACCAGATGGCCTTGGCCCTCTAAATTATTTGCACTCAAGCTTTAACCTCTTGTCTGGCTGGGCTTGTTTGTAAAATAAGGCCTAGATCCAACAATCTCATCCATGTGGATGAACCCTGACTCTCACACTGAAGGCTTTGGGCCTCCCTACACAATACAAGAACTGCACATACAGATCAGATCGGATTATATCAAGGGAAAAAAACTTTTAAGGGGACACATGATGCTCACTGGTAACAATAAGAATCAGTGACAGGATTGCAAAATGTTGATGAAAGAAGTGAGGCTGCCTTTGATTCACTAATTAATTACACACTCCCTGACACTGTCGCTTAATCTAATTGCACTTCTGTATTTTTAAGTGAATACAACTAAATGGCAACTAGAGAGTGGGATTTTTCCAAAACTCAGCATTAGTCTCATTCCACCCACATCAAAGCCAACAGGAGCAAAATCAGACTAATACTGAGCATGGCAGAAAATCCCATTCTACCTATGTAATTTAGTACAGTCTTGCTATATTTGCTTATTTTTCTTATGGGATGGGCAGGTTGTATGTACCTCAGTCTGTCTGCACAGGAGTCAGTGCAGGATTGGGTCAATTGTTTACAAATATCCCGAAACCTGGTGGTAAAAGGGATAGCTATTGCAGCTTTCTGTTTTATCTCTTGCAAACAGTATACATCCTGACTACACCATTCATGTATGTCAGCAGCACTGCAGACCATTTAAGTTGCATCTGGCACAGAAACCATGTCCCCAAAAGCTTTGCAAAGAGATGATGCAATGAGTTAAATTCTTAACAGCTGCAGACTCCAGCGCTGTTGTGACATGTAGTGGGTGCGCTGGAGTCTGCAGATCTGGGGAGACCATCAGTAAAGACAAGTTCAACTTTACCAACTCTCATGATTTTATCACAAATATTGCAATATTTGGTGATTTTCTTAAAGCCCTAGCTCCTGGCATAATGGGACTGCCTGATAATCTGCTACCATTGCTAATACAAAGTGCTTATATCAGTGTAGTTTATGCACTTTTATATGAGCATTTTCATACCAATATACTTGTGATTACACTGACTAAGGTCTTTCCAGCACAAATCTGTCTGCAAAATAGATTTTAAAAAAATCTCATCCCTAACTGACATACCTATGCCAGTAAAACTTTTTAGTGAAGATCAAGCCTTCATGAAAATGTAAAAGTAGATTTCTAGGTCTCCTCAGTGCAGAATAAAGCTTGAAAATGGGACACAAGTGCATCCTAACAGCTGAAAAAACAGATGGCAAATAGAATCCCACCTTTATTTAAAAAAAAAAAAATCTCATGCTCTTTAAAACAATCTCCTAATTTTGGTGGGGACTGACTCAATATTTTAGATGGTGTGTTCATCTATAGTATGATGGTAGCACACAACTGAGATCAGAGCCCCACTGTCCTAGGTGCTGTACAAACATATAAGAAACAGTCTCTGCCCTCATGAGTTAACAGTCTACACAAAGGAGGGAGAAACACAGGCACAGACAGGTGAAGTGATTTATCTAAAATCACATAGTAGGTCAGTGGCAGAGCTGGTGTTAGAATCTATGTCACCAGTCAGTCCAGCCTTTACTGACTGGACCACACAACTTCTCACAGTACAGCTCTGAGAAGTAGGTCACAGGGAAATAGATGCCTACAGGGAAAAACTTGCATTCGAGATGCTCCTGTAAACTGTGCATGGGACGAAGGCTTGGTTGGTTATTTAAAAATAATAATATAAATTTAAATTTTAAATTTACAATAAAGAAATTCCACTCTAGGAAATCCCCATTGATTATGCACTTTATAGCACCAATTCTAGAGGGCATGATCCAACTTAAACACCTTTTTACCCTAGCAAGTATTCCTTCTGAAGCCTTTAGAAGTTTTGCCAGAGTGAAGAATGAGTTAAACCTGAGGTGCTGATTTCAGAAAACACTGAAGCATATGCTTTTATGTCTGTCCCATTTCAAAAAAAGAACTTAAAGGATGGGCTTAACTAAGATCATGTTTGGATCTGCAAAATCAATGAGATTTAAGCACATGCCTGAAGTTAAATGCACATGATGTAACCACCTTTCTTGAATAAGAGTGTTTTTTAAATCCAGGGCTGGTTAAGGGCTTTCAGATTTGGCCTGTTTCTGCCTTGTAGTTTGCCATTTAAGGGCTCCATCCTGCAAATCCTTACTCCTATATGTAATCCCTCTTCTTCTGAGTTGTCCTGTTCGGGTCAATGAGATCACATATCTCAGTAAAGATTACTTACACTAGTAGTAAGTCTTGTCAAGATCTCATCCTACTTTATCTCTAGCTTTGAAAAAATCAGAATAGCATATGGGGAAAATGTTCCCTGCATTTGTGAAAAGTTTCTCACTGTGTTTTGGGATCTTTATTTCAGTGTTTCTCACTATTGCTCCTTATCACAATTTTCTATTTCCTGGTCCCCTTTTAGACTTCATATATTATGTAGTTTCCCCTCACCCCTCCACCTTGTCTTAATTCCTTCCACAGTTAGTTCTTAGACATTTAGGAAACTTAGAACCAAAATATGCCTTCAAAGGTGTAAATCTGAACTAACTTCACTGAACTCAGCAGACCCACTCCAGATTTACCTTGGTGAGACTGAGATTAGAATCTGGCCCACAATTTAAAATTTCTAGTTTGCAAGCATATACAATGGTATTCATTTTTATTACAGTAAAATAATTACACTTTTCTATAAACTCTATCACTCAATGATCTTAAAGCAGGTAGTGTGGTGGGAAAAGAAAGAAACATTGCTAGAGTAACGTTTCACTCAAATTTGCATGTTCCATGTCAATATTTCTTAATGACCGGTTATTGTACTGTCACTGGTCCCTGAGATCTTCCTGACACAGTATAGGAAGCCTGAGATCTCCCTGACACAGTATAGGAAGC
>ML685843.1:218011-290148 GCA_007922175.1 Pelusios castaneus | reverse complement strand
GACACAGTATAGGAAGCCTGAGATCTCCCTGACACAGTATAGGAAGCTGGTCCCTGGTATCAAAAAGGTTGAGAAACACTGTTCTGTGTTATTATAAAGTTAAAGGGGTGGGTTTTTTAAAAAAGGACTAAGCATTGCATAAATCTACTTCTGCTGGTATTCAAAAAGGAGTCAAGTTAAGCCAGTGGTAAGCCCCAGCCAAAATATTTTAATATGGTCTGTATTTTACTGGTGCTTTCCTAACATCTTAGGTCTTCAGAATTAATCTGGATGTTCACAGGAACAAGCAAATATACATAACATCTGAAGACAGGATGTCATCAATACCATATCCATTTAAATCTACACATGGAATTTAGGGACATAGGATGCAATCATTAAACTGAACTTTGGCCCAAATCCTGTTAGCTAACTGCCTTACTCTTATGGAAATTTCCATGTGATTTTTTAATTGAAATGTATATTTAAAAAATACAAGGTCAAGACATCTGTTTGATGTTTCAGCCAAAAGATGTAAATTCTAATACTAAGATGCTCCCAACCCCCAGCATTATGAAATAGCATTGATTCAATACTGACTCAGAGGGAAATGTGCCTCACACTTTGAGTCACCCTGGGTTTTCCTTAGAGGTCTCCCTTTTCAAGTATTGGCCTGGTTTGAACCTACTTAGCTTGCAGGAGCTCAACGAGATCACAACCCAAGGAGGTGTAATTCAAAAAGAACAAGTAAAAAAGTTCCTGAACAGAGTTCTGCAGAGCAGGGTTTCTGCTTTGTCATCTAAACCAACTACATTAACATCCCATTCTGCTTCCTTCCACTTCTTTAATTTCTTAGACTTCCTTCTCATTGCATTTTTGATGTCCCTAATTTAGTTCTGAGTTTGTGGTGTGCCTCCTTTTAGGGCATCTACTTCTCATTTTCCCTCTTGTGGGTTTGTCTTTTCAGCAATGTTGCAAGTCCTTGGTACGCATCCCTCACAATAAACTGATGTTTCCACAAGAAGTGAGCTAGAACCACTTTGGACCAAAATAACAATTTGGTCTGCATGTACATAGGTTCTTTGCATTCCTACACAAGTCAGCTGGGGGGAGGTCTTGTTTGCACAAAGAATACCGTATAACAGCGTTAAAAAATGAACTGGATTTGTTCATGGAAAATAGTTTCATTAATGGCTACCAGCCAAGATGGTCAGGACAATCCTAAACCTCTGACTCCCAGAAGACAGAGGTGGATCACTCCATAATTGTCCTGTTCTGTACGTTGCCCTTGATATGGGCCACTGTTGGAGACAGAATACTGAGCAAGGTGGACTATGGTCTAACCCAGTAAGGCAGCATTTATTTTCTTATGATCAGGTCTATAGTCCATTTTTCAAACATATGCATCTTAATCATTTGTCCATGTCCTGCATTTAGATCTTCATTTCTGCTTCCATTCAAGGTACTAACCTGAGCATCAAGAAACAAATTAGGATGGTCTATTGGAAAACTCCAGTGACTTTGTTTTTTGTTGGGTTTAAATCTATATTTTAAACAAACATGCCCATCCCAGAGAATGGGGAACTTTGATGTTATATTCTGTTGCTTTTATGTTTTGCAAACTTCCAGGCAAGTTTGGTCCTTGTTTTGTTTCTGCAAAGATAAGACAAATGTTTAAACATTTTCACTTGAGATGGGCTTGACACAAAGATTTGGATTTAGGCCTCCTGACTCCAATCTGTGTGGAAGTTTGGATCTGAATCAGAATTTTGCACCACATGGCTCATCTCTAACTTCAGTTTCAAGATACAAGAGATTGACCTTTATCTTTTGCCTCTAACTAGTCACATTGATGCTGATCTCCTATCTCCACTGATTTCTTAGTTGAGCTAGGAAGACTTCCCCATAGCTTGATTGTTAGTCTCTGTAGAATGAAGGTAAATTCTCAGAATTATACATGGAGGAGCAGGGTCACGGGAAGTTAAAACACAATTTACACTTGTAAATTAAGTCGACTTAAGCTTGCTTAAGTCGACTTCATTTACCCTGTGTCTGCACTACAGTTTCCTTAAGTCGACTTAAGCAAGTTGCTTAAGTCGACTTAAGGAAAATAAAGTCGACTTAATGAAAATTAAGTTGACTTTATTAAACCTCCTTTTAATTCGACTTATGCCTAAAGTCAACTTTTTAAAGTCGACTTAGGCCAGTGTAGACCTGGAGTAGCCCTAAGTCGACTTAGGGAGGCGCACAGGGGGAGCCTGGCATGCCCCCCACAGGGCAGGGCAGAGCGCTGCCCACCCTGCCCCTATGCCCTGACAAGGTCCCTGTCCCCCTTTGCCCCATTGTACCCATGTACAATGGGGCAAAGGCTGAGCCCCCTGGCACTGGGCAAGGGGTGCCCCCCCTGCCCCCATGGACCTGCCCTAGGTCCCCCTAGCCCCTAGAAGTCGACCTTGGCGTCCAGTGTGGACGCTCTAGGTCGACTTTGTAAGTTCCCCCCAAAGTCGACTTTAAATTTAGGTGTAGACATGCTAAGTCGACTTAGCTAAAGTCGACCTAAATTTCCAAGTGTAGACATAGCCAATGTCTCCCACTGCTGCTGGTGGAAGTAGCCCACCAAAACTTCCTTGCATCACATAGAGAATTCACCCCAGAAGTCACTAAAGCGCCAGCTTTTATACTTGCAGTTCCTGGTGTAACTTTGTGCAACTGACTTCATAGAACAGCATCTGTCTGACAAATTGAGCAACTGTACTGCCCCAAGCTTCCTGTTTTGAAACCCTGAGATGCTGGAAAATGTTAACACCAACACTTTAAAATGCTACTTGTTGCATTTATTTTTTTCTCTTAAAGACTTCTGTGATACAAAATCTCCATTCAGAAAGAGAAACTTGGGCCTACAGTAGGAAACGGACATGGGTAAAGGATGTCTCTCTTTTTCTCAGACCTCTTTGGGTGAGACTACAGTCTCAGTCAGAATGCATTTAGCAAAATCAGCTCCTCTCTAGCTTCGAGGTAGCACCTAGGGCCAGGCATCAGGAGACCTCTCTCCTTCATTCTTCCAGGACTCGCCATGCGATTTTGTGCAATTGACTGCCTCTCTGAATCTTACTCCCCCATCTGTAAAATGGAGATGACGTCAGGCAATTCAATTGTAGCATGCTGCATCATAGCTCTGACTTGTTCTGCAGTAGTGGCTTGTGACCCCGATCAGGGAATAAAGCTCCATGGCTGTAGGTCAGACTTTCTCAAACTGAAGGTCAGGACCCCTCAAGGGGTTGCAAGGTTATTATGGGGGGTCACAAGCTATCAGCCTCTGCCCATGCTAGAGCTGCAGCTGTCAGCCCTGTGCATGGCTGAAAGCCAGAGCCCTGGAGAGCTGAGCGGCTAGAAAGCAACAGCTGTTGGCTGGGTGTCCAACTCTGAAGGGCATGCCGCACCCAGAAGCAGTGCAGAAGTAATGGTGGCATGGCATGGTGGTGGGTGACATAGCTGGGCGGCGGGGTGGTCATCACTTTTTCCAGTGGGTTGTCAGACCCTTTCAAAGGGAGTCCCTCCCAAAAAAGTTTGAGAACCCCTGTGCTAGGCACTAGACATACAGCTAACAAAAAGATGATCTCTAGCCCGTAGAGCCTACAGTCCACATAAAAGATGGGAATCTGCAGATGAATTCAGAGATAAGCAGACAAGAGAGCAAAGAACTAGAAAGACAACTATGATTAGCATGTTAAGAAGCAGCTACTACAGCCAGATAGCCCCCCATCTCTTTGCTCTGAGAAGCTTTATAACAGATTCATGATAACCTGTGATGGGATCCTCCCCAGCAATAAAAGACCCTTGTTTTAACGATCAGAGATGGTGCAAATCTGTTTCACTCCAGGTCATTTCTGTACATGGAACATAACAATAAGAAGAACATAACATTTGTCTTCAAACCCTGTGAAGTAACGTATTTATTTCCAATCAATATGACAACCACTTCCTTTTCTGGCTATCATGGTCACTCCAGATGGTACATATGAACACATTTCAACCTCTTAACTTGGCTCCGTTCAAAGACACTGTCTTCCTGGTTAGCTAAAACTGTATTAGTGCTGTGGAAAACTCTTGATCTTTCACACTACAGAAAAAATTTGAGAAATGTTGAGAAAAAAATTGAATAATGAAAGCTTGCCCAAGTCTCGGCTGCTGTGCAAAATATTAGGTGGCGTTTGAAGCCCTATTATGTCAAATACAGTAAATGTAGTATGATGAGTTCAAATTCTATTGGCTACCCCCCACCCACAGAGGAATAATATTGGATTCACTCCATTGTTACGGTCTGAACATCTGAAAGCACTTGTACCATCAAATATAAAAGTTTGATTATTCTTACTAAAATTCAGATTCCTGCAAATGAATTAACAGAAGTAGGTGTTACCTAATTTCTCTTATAGACTGCATTTTATGTCAGTTACCAATTTTAAGCTGTTCTTTTTCTCAATGCCTGCCTGAACTCAAATTCTGGACCTTTTGCAGTTCTGGCACAACCAGCTAAATGTTGCCAACTTGCAACTTGCATGAGTCTTGATATGTGGGGTATTTCTTAAAGCTGCAACACCCAGAGTCATGTTATTCCCAAAGAATTTCAGCTTTCATAAAAAAAAAGAAAAGAAAGAAGAAGTAGAAGTAGTAGTTATTGCTGGCCTCATGGTTGCAGAGAAAAGCTTCAGAAAGGTAAACTCAAGAGGCTAAAACCCCAGAAAATAAAAAGAACCCAAAACTTATTATTTTTAAAAAACACCTCTTGAAGGTTGGCAATACAGTATTCTAAAGGCCCCTTATTGTAATGCATATGGTGTTAGCATGACAGTGCATATCAAGGCCCCAACTTCACTCAGAGCTCTTGTTTAGTTGGTGCTGAGCAATCTAGATAGGCTGGGAGAAAGGAAGCATTACTTCCTCCATTTTGTAGGCACTGAGAGGAACAGAGGTACATAGAGATTCCGATGGAGTTATGCCCTTCTCAACAGCTGAGAAACTGGTGCTAAATAATTTGGCCGAGGTCATACAGTGGCTGTTTTAGAGCTGGGGAACAGAACCCAGATCTTCTGAGGTCCAGGCCCTTGCTTCCCCATAAACCCATGCTATCATTTGTGTTTTATACAAGAGAAAAATTTTAAATGACTGTCTCCCTTTAAAAATACGAAATGGCTGCTAGTATTTATCCAGAATACTTTTTTTTTTTTTTTTAAAGATTGAACTTCCCTCTTTTTGGTTTGATTTAACAAGCCAGCAAAGCAAAGGATTGAGGGGATGTCTTGGTGCACATGTGTTAAAGACAAAATATGCTGCAGCACATATACTTGAGTCTTCTGCCTTCACGAGGTTATGTAACTAAAATAATAGAGTGTACGCGTACGCACACACACGAGTTACCAACACTTCTGCCCTTAAAAAATAGTCACATGGCAGGATTGCACTTTGGGCAGCTGGATCATATCATTAATTATTTCAACTATAAATTCACAATGTTCAGAGCGTGCTTCCCAATCCTGTTTATGGCTGTTTTCCCTCTTTCCCTCTCTTTTCTATCAATTGGCTTTGGTATTAATGAGTACTGAGATATGGCAGCCACTGCTCAGGGAAAAGGAAGGGGAAAACACCCTGAATCTTATTGTGGTGCAGTGCACATTCTATAAATATTTATTTGGCCTAATGGATAAAATCTTGCCTTCAGTCTGCAGCCTGTGCAGTGATTGCCCATAGTGCTCACTTGAAAGTTCCTGTATTTCAGAGAACCAGAAGGTCTTTGCATAGCTGTGATCTGTTTCTAGCATTTGCTGACCTAAATTAAGGAGGTTTTCCCAAACTGTGTGTGTGTTTAAGTGGGTCTCATGATTTAGCAGCAGAAAATACACCCCAGCTTTGTGAGCGCTGAGGCTGCAGTTAGAGTCATTTGGACAAAGGCTAGGGAGGGAAGTGGGTTCCACATTTTGTGTTAAAAAGTAGCAGCAGAGTAAGCTGTAACATTTAATAGACTAATTCAAAGCCCACTGAAAGGAGTGAAATTTACTTGGCTGGCCAAAACACTATGTACAGCATGAGAGCTACTTGTCTGCAATAACACCTATATAATTTAGTTCTTAAAATGTATGCAGAAGAGGAAAATCTAACCGGGACTTACTGCTCTCCTCCCTGCCCCACATAGGAACTGAATCCTTAGTGATTTCTGTAGGCACTGAGCCTTTTTACAGAGATTAGGTCATCCAAGCAGGTAACAGAAACATCATGTGATTTAGGTAGAAATCAAACTGAGTAAATTCTGAATATTGAATACTCAAAGGATCAATCCCTTCAAACAGTTTGCAAAAACCTGCCATGCCCAAATATGTCTGACAAGAAACTAAGATGGACTTGAATGATAAACTGTTTGGGAATTTTAGCATTTTTCCCCATCAAATAATCAAGAAATTAGATTGTCTGAAAGAATCAGACAGATATTTACCTTTCAAAATTGCTCTTGAATGGGCAACTATTTATTATATGCAGTATTAATCAGACAAATGTGTCCACTTTCCCACCATTGCTCATAACATTCTATTTGGTGAACACTTATGAAAATGAATATTCATTAAGAAAAACCTGAAGGACAACTTGAAAACAGAAAAAGGCCCAAATCCAGCAAACTGTTTGCAAAGGACACACAATCACTCTTTCACTTACTGGTCATCACCAGGGTTTGAACCAAGGGCCTTTTGTATCAAAGCTGAGATCTCTGCCACTTAAACTAAAGAAATCATGCCATTAGTTGTCAGCAGTAGTAGATGACTATGATGCTAATTGAGGAGAAGCCACTATGAAGGACACAGCATACACTTTACAAGCACTTTCTAACCTGCTCTACTGCTAAGCTTAATCTTGAAAAGGTCTGTATCCCAATTGATGCAAGTCCCCTATGCCAGCAGCATTGTATTTTCTGGACTTGTACCATAAACCACAGTAGGCTGGAAAGTTAAACTTTAAATATATATTTACAAGCAAAAAATAAAAATATTTTATAATCACAACGAAAACACTCCACTTCATAGCACTCTTCTTTTAAACACCACATTTGGCATAAATTATGACTCTATAATTCTTCCCTGCCATGTCAAGTGGCTTCAAACCTAACTGCATGTTGAAAAGAACCAGATTTTCCCATCAAGTTTAATGCAGTTTCCAATGAATCCTTATTTATGCAGCTAAATATTTTATGAACTGGAGATGTAGGGGCCACTGAAAATGATGAATTCTTCCCTCTAAGGAGCTTTGTTCACAGATAAGAAATCTGTACAGGCATAAAATAGGAGATTTAGTTTTTCCCCTGTTCTGCCTCTGAGGCTTGTGCTCATTCACAAATCCCTCACTGCTTGCGTAGGCTGATGGCTTCATTGTTAAGCTGGCTCAGAGGGAAAGAATATTGGTAGCATATTTGTGCTGGTCTCCATTGACACATAATGATGGATCAAGTTGTTTTTGACAATTATGCAGCATGTGGCATCACTGAGGGCAAAATTTAACCCTCTGCTTATATTACACTATTAGAAGAAGAGTGAATAGATAGGAGGAAATTCATGTAGTTCTGTAAAACGTTTAGTGACGACAGTTTACTTACATCCTAAACATCAAGTTTGGATAAGCAATGTATTTTCTGAAACCGAAGGTTCAAATTCCATCAGGGTTGACTCAACCCTTCATTTTTTTGAACTCTGTGCATTTTAATAGATGTGAGGGGGCTATTCAGGAAGAGACATAAAGGCTATGTCTGCACTCAGAATGTTGCCTCAATCCCCATGGATCCATGGCCAGTGTAGACCCACTCAATCAATTCCAGAAATCATAGCTGGTCTTAGAGGGGGGGCAATGCAGGCAACTCCCCCAGACCCTGCTGCGCTAGGGGCCCCCAGACTCCTGCCACCGCCATTTTAAATTTCCTGCCTGCTGGCGCACACTGGGTGGGTATTCAGCAGGGGGCCAGGGAGCCGGGTGGTGGAGGTTTGGTGTGGGGTGTGGGGAGCCCGACAGTGGAGGTTCAGTGGGGAGCCCGATGGTGGAGGTTTGGCAGGGGCCCTTAGGGGCCAGAGATCCTGGTGGCAGGTGTGGCAGCAGTTGGAGGGGTGGCAAGGGCCTGCAGGGGGGGGGGGCAAGAAGCCTGGCGTGGGTCCAATGGGGACCGGGACCCCTTGGAGGGAATGGGGTGCTGGTAGTGCCCTGGCAAGGGGGTGGCAAAAAATCAAGGTTGGGGCCCCCTGTGTGATGTGGGAGAGCCCCATCCTTGACTTTTGCCCGGGGCCCCGGAATCACTCAGATCACCCTTGCCAGAAGAGCTCTCGTGTCGATGCAGTAACTCCCCCGCCCCCAGTGGAGTAACGCTGCATCGATGGGAGAGCATTGCTGGTCAATGCAGCCAAGCGAAGACAGTGCAGTGAGAGTCACTAAGTCGACAGGAGAGATGCATTCTGCGGCACGCACATTATGTATCTCTCATCAACTTAGCCCTGCAGCGTAGACTAGGCCTAAGACAGGAAGGATCCATTGCTCTATAATACCGGAAGGGGTAGAGTGGGGTGGAGGAGAAGGGGGTGTTTATTTAAAGAAATGAATTTAGAAATTATAGAGTCGATGGGTTTAAGCATGTATTCAAGTCCTTTGCTGGATGACAGCCGGCACTTTGCAGGACTGCCTCCTAAATAGCTGAGAGAGACAAAAGATGGGAAATAGGGAAGATTATTATCCCAATGTCGCAGATGGGGAACTGAGACACAGTTAAGTAGTTAAGTGGCTACATGAAGGTCACAAGAGGTGTCTGAGGTTGAGCAAGAAATTGAGCACAGATCTGCACCCCAGTTTAGTGTCTTAACTACAATAATCTCCTTCCTCTGGATCTGAACGTTCCCCTCTCTCTCATGCCTCATTTTGCATATTGTCCTCTTCCGGCTCAGGAAATACAGTTACTTTTATTGTTCTATAAAATGCAAAGCAGGCAGAATTTCTTCTCCGTAGAGGACATATGGCTGTCCCCAAAATAGCATTTTCTCCTTTTTCCTTTTCCATTGTGCAATTTCATTCTGAAAATGAAAAGACCATTTCCACAAGTATATGTTAGCTGCTAATTTGTTACTCTGCAAGCTGCCACAGAATTGATAGCAAATTCATGCTCTTTTAAATGGGGCTCCAGAAAGAAAACTGAGCAATTATCCAGCGGAGAAAAGATTTCTATGTGCTGTTACTGAGACTGGAGTTTCTCTTTATGGTTAATGCATCATTCCCTTAAAGTCATTTCCCTTGAGGTAAATGGGTTTTGGCCATTATGCTTTATATTTATTGACCTATCTACAAGCTAAATTGACATTTCCCCCTGTTACTGTTTTCTCCACCATGAAAATTACAGGAAGGCAAAATCCTTTTACAGTAATGAGTTAAGTTGTGTAGTACAGAGGGCGACATGCTTTTCCATTAAACAGCTGTGGGTTGAAATGGGTCTTGTGTGCTGTTTACTTATTAACTTAGTTGCTGGGGTGTTATTCAGCTGTTCAGTACTATTTATGCAGTGGCCCTGCAACATCTCAGAAGCTCAGCATGGCGAGTTTGGCTGGGAGACTTCCTAGGAACATATAGGTGCTGTTTTACTGATGGTTGTGAAGGGAGGGTTCTTCCTTCTGCTTTGTTGCTGAATCACTCACTGCCTTAGACAGGTTTTTAGGGGCGTGCTGATATTGGAGAGGCCAAAGATCTGTGATGATTAAAGAGCCCATGGCACTTTCAGGGGACATTAGAGGTTAACAAATTCCATCTTGTCCCATGCCCAGTTCCCCTGTGTAATGTCATTTGGATGCAGTATCCCCATCACTTCCTGCTCTAAACTGTTGTACTGTGTTGCTGTGCCCCTACTTCACCCCAGAGGTTGTTCTCTTTGGTGGTGGATGATGAAGCAACACCTTGTGTTAAGTTTGTTAAAAGCCACAAGGCTCAAAGGATTAATAATGCTCTGTGAAGCCTCTTCACCAGTAAGTCTACAGCCTTAATACAGCTCCAGTTGGCAATAACCTGAAATTATCATCTGATGTCTCCTGGGTGGTTTGTCAGAATGGAAGTGTGCTCAGTCTAGATCCTATCCTGAGATGGCCACATCACAAAGCCACACAATTTCAAAGATCTTCACAGATCTTTTCCCCTGGTGCTTAGAGTTAAACTCCTAAATCCATAGTCAGTCACCTCATTAAGTGATTTTCGAAAGAGATGAATTCTGTCCCCCAGCTCCCACTGCAGGTGGTCAGCAGATAAAAAAAATCAAGTCATTTATTTAGGTGACTGCATATAAATGTGCGAACCTAACTGAGGACCAGCTTTGAAGATGTTGGGCTGAGTGCTGATGGGGTCACAGAGACCAAGTGCCTTTAGGAATGGTCCCTTCTATGCCAGACTTGATGACTTTTGAACACAGCATTTGGGAGAAATTCTTTCCTGTCCGTTTTGTGTCTACATAGAGTGCATCAATCTGAAGCACGGTTACCTTTCCCCAGCACTTTATAGCATGAAAAGAAACAAGTTTCTTGGTCTCAAAAGCCACAATAAAAATATACTTTTGCTTTTGTCTTTTTTGCTCTGTATTTCCTTCCCCGCACTGAAAATTAAACTGGGCTGTGGGAGGGAGCAGAGGAATACTCCCTGAAAGAACAAGTGGGGTGGGAGGAGAAACAGGCATTTACCTTTTGAAGTTGCTCATGAACAACAGTGCACTGAGACCAGACTAACATTTTTCTAATGCCCTTCGGGGTCCCTTGAGTACAAAAGGCACCGAAGAGAGAGAGCTGCCATCTCTTCTAACAGAGCTTTATTGTACTACTCATTCCAAGGAAACATGCCTCAGTCTCATGATGAAAGAGAAGTGGATGGCAGCACCCTATGTCCTGATATGCAGTGCATGACACCTCAAATGAGCTGCTCTGGGGTCTGGAGAGAGAAAATCATGGGCGTCAGCCAGCCTATCAGCCCACATTCTGCAAAGGAGAAATGGCTTGTTTCAAAGCACTGGGGCCTTCAGGAAGTAAATGTTTAATGGAAATGGAAATTTACTGTTGAGGACACAACAGAACTAGATGCATTAGATGCCCAGGTCTGTGGTGTGGAGATTTAAATTTCAACAGCATTTTAAAAGAGTAAACAGGCAAGGAGGGAAGAGAGGCGACTGGTTGGTCTGTAGCAGTTTGGCTGAAAGTGAATGGAAGAAACAGAGCTAAGAAAACTCTAGGGTCAGAAATTTAGCTGGTTTAAATGGGCAAAGCTCCACTGAAATTAATGGGACTACAGCTATTTGCACCAGTTGAGGATTTGCACCTCCAGGCTCTGCATCCAGAGGGTTTATAAGACTGTAAAACAGTCTTTGAAAAGAAGCAATGGAAGCTTCACTGTGTGACTCATTTAGAGCTCTGCTAGACAAAGTGCATCCAAGACACGAGGGACGCCACGAAGCTATGCAAGCTAGTAGTAGGCGCTTGCTTGGAATGTCCCCGCTTTCCACTGATTGCAATGGAATGCTGGCAGATAAGAGGAGCACAAACACCGCGGAGGAAGTGCTTTCATAATCACATATTTGCAACACAGCCCTTTCTGCATCAGTATCTTTTGCCTTCCTCTAATTTTCTCCAAATGAGAAGCAAGTGAGTAGCTTGCAAGGTGGCGAGTCTGTGGTTTTCTTCTCTCTTATTCATGCATGTCCATACTAGCATTTGGGTAACACTTAGCACTTGTGCAGCTCTATTCCTCTATGGATATCAGAGTGCTTTCAAAAACATGAACTAGGGATAGGCCGGGAAACTGAGGCATAGCAAATGTTCCACGGTGAGCCACTGGCAGAACAAAGAACAGAATGCTGGAGAGCATTGGCCCCAGTCCTCTGCTCTACCCACTAGACCATTACCTCCCAGAACCATGAACCCAGGAGTCCTAACTTGAGGCCCTTTGCACTCATTTTAAACCATGTGCCTCCTTCCACCCCAACAATATATTTTCTGAGAAGATAACACTGATTCTGTCTATCAGCTCAGCCTATATAGTGAATATATAGGGAATATAATCATCAGTCATCTTAAAGATGTCAGGAAGTCTTCACTTTACCATAAGCCATAACATAATATTTAACAAACTTGAGGGTATCATTTGAGGACAGCTAGCAGCCAAATGGAGCTTTCCTGTCATTACGCACTCCAGATTTTCCTGGAGTTCTGAGACAGATTAAACTCTTCACAGAGCAAAATGAAGGCAGCTTCTTAGACCAATTTAACAGCTGGCAAATAAAAACAGTCACTTCCTATGTTGGCCCCAGCCCCATATTCCTGGACCTGCTGAAGAGGTGAAAGGGCAGCAAGAAGAATCGTTACCTTCAGAGAAACCGTATGTGTAGCTGAATCCTTCTGCTGTTCAATCCTGAGAAAGTTGCCAGGATGCACATGAGGCTGATAGTTCAAGGCTTCAAAGTGCTGAATATCAAGTATGTTGACTCTGCTGGAACCACTGGGATTGACGTCTCAGGGACTTGCTCAGCTCCTTTCTCCTTGTGAGACAGCTACTGGTTACATAGGCAGGTTGGGGGCACCTTAGAAACTCAGGCAGTCTCTCCTGCACAGTGCTTTGCATAAATTGTAGTCCAATCCCAGTACCCTTTGCCAAACTTTCTCCTTCCCTATCTAATTGTAGATCAGAGAGTGTGGGGGGTGGCTGCTGTGTAATGCATGCTGGAATGGATCAGACGAAGGGCCCATCTGGATTTAGTATCCTGTCTCCAACAGTGGACTGCAGTGGTTGTGTCAGAAAAAGATATCCTTCAGCAGAGAATTATGAGATAACCTGATCCCCAGGGAAGTTTCCTCCTGACCCCCAATTATGAAGGTCATCTAATGCCCTTAAACATGAGAGTTTCTGTCCTTTCCAAAGCTCTTGTTCATGTTTTCATATACCAAATATATCCATATAAACATCTAATCCTTTTCGGAATCCTAATGAGGTCTTGACTTCATTGATATATTGTGGCATTGAGTTCCATAGCCTAATTGATCATCCCAGTGCTTTTCAGTGGATTATATCGATTGTTGGAGAAACATTTTTTTTTGATAAACAGGTGCTATCCAAACTTTACATTGTAGTGTACTGGTTTCCTTCTGTATTTTCCTGGCTGCTCAACAACAGAAAGCTTTGGTGCATTTTGATTTCGTCTTTTTTAGAATGAGAGGGAATATGTATGCACTTAAAAGGGAAAAGTCAGGACAGGAATGTGATCAATTTAACTGGAACTGCTGTTATTTTCAGCACACATTTAGCAGTTTTTCATAGATTATTTCATGCTGAAAATATTTGCTTTGTGCCCTCTGGTGGTGATTGCTTTTTCCTACTCTTCTTAAAGCTGCATGAGATACCCATACTTTCATATCCATCCAACTTTGATTTTCATGCTGATCAAGGGGCCAATAAGTAGGGTCATTTTAAAACCTTTTGTTTCACATCCATTGCTAACATGAAGCACACCAAGTGAAAGAGAAAGAAAATTGACATCAGTGTCTTGGATGAACTGACCAAGCAACATATAATTTTATTGAATCTGTAATAAGGTGCATTCAGAATAGATCACACTGCATGTATGTTCACATTTAGAGAAATCCTGCTCACAAATGATGCTGATTTGACATGTGAAGTGCCATGGGGCAGCCAAGAGCTTGAGCAGGAAGTCATTTTTGTAAGCAGTGAGAAATTGTGTTCCTGTGTTTATAAATAAAACACTGAAGTCCTTTCACAACAAAAGAGAATACACCTGCTAAACAGGGTATTCTTGCAATGAGGCAATATACATGCAGAGGCGGCTTTTGGGATAGGTGAAGCAGGCGCACACCCAGGGCCCTGAGCTGCAAGGGGCCCCATCGCCTATCCCAAAAGTCACATCTGCCTTGGTCTGCGGCAGGAGAAGCTGGCCCAAAGGGCCAGGACCGTGTGGCAGGAGCTGGGGCCAGAGTGATGGGGGAGGCAGGGTCACAGAGGGGGCCCTGCAGGCCTACAGTGGGCCTTGTGGGCCTATAGGGGGCCCCACAAGCGGCCTTCACCTAGGGACCCCAATAGCCAAAGGCCACCTCTGTATACATGAATGCCATCTTGCCAGCCCCCATGTTCCAATATCACTAGTCAGATCCCAGAATGTCACAGGATGGTTTTTAGCCAATTATGAGTAGTTTATTTTTTTCAAATATGAAGTTTGGGGTTCTTTTTGCTTGCCTCCTGGTTTTTAGGCCTTTAGGGAATGCTCGGGTCATTTTTTCAAACTTTCCTCTGCAACCACAAGAGCTAGAAACTTACTTTTCTTAAAATGAAAGCTGAAATTCTCACAAAATCGTGCGTCTCCAGGAGCTGGGGCTTTAAGTAGAACATTAAATATCATGAGGCTCATGACAAAAGTGGAAAAGCTGGCATTCAACATTGTGGATGTGTTTAGATGGTCTCAGTTTCTGCCTTGCAGAGAAAGCATCTCCATTGCTCTCTGCCCACTGACTTTTCTTGGTGCTGCAGTTGACATTAACCATGCCACACAAGTTAGCTAACACCAGACTCTCATTCATGCCATCACTCAAGACCAGCGGCATCTCAGTGGCGATGGTGCTGCTGCTCAGAGGAGCTGATTTCTCCCTTCTCTTATAGGAAACTTGCTCACCTGATGAGAGGGAGTAGTGAGTAGGAAGGAGCAAAGCTTCAGCCTGGGAGAGGTAGCTGGATTTGCATCAGCTGAGCAGACTGCTGAAGTATGGATGGCCTTTGCCACTGCCGTCTTTAACGGGCGCATGGTGCAGTAGGTGGGGGCTTTAGTGCAGGGAGCATCTTTATGGCTCTGGAATGCTTTAATCCACCTGTGCTTTAATCCACAAATAGTCCTATTAATTTAAATTGGAGCATTCATAGGGGAATGCTTTTTTCGATGGGAGTTAGGACATCAGGCTCTGAGCCTTAGTTGTTGCCTCTGTATGCAAATCCGGAACCACAGTTACCAGGATTACTGATAGCTGTAGCGTCCAATTCAAGCAGCAGATGTTACTATCCCCTTTCTGTCTACCCCTATTAATACTAACAGTGGAATATTCTTTTCCTCAGACAAAAAGCACTGGCATCTACCGGCGGAAGAAGTGTCCAAGCAGCATGTGACTGGTTGGTATGAAGTAATAAATAATAAATCATTAAAAGAGTTAAGATTTATTTCAAATATTTTACCCAAATGTTATTTGTGGAAATGCCACATTATTTGTTGATATCATGGCAGCGCCTGGAGCCCATGAGCAAGATATGCCCTCACTGTCCCAGGCAGGGTAAGACATAGTCAAAGACAGTCCCTGCCCTGAAACACTTCCAGTTTCAATAGGCAAGGCAGACAAAGGTGAGAGAAAGGAAGTATTTTCACAGTTATGGAACGGAGGGAGTGTGAGACCTAAGTTTTTAAAGATGACAAGAGTTTTTGGGTGTGTCTCAGTTTCGGAGTGTCCGCAGTTAAACTGAGAACCAGTTAAAGGGATTGGTTTTCAGAGAGTACCAAACTTCTGCCTTCTAGAAATCAGGCCCCTCTAACATTTTTCTAAGTTGGATACCCAAAATTATGAAGAACTTTTGACACAAGGTCACGAAAGAGCTTCCGGCAAAACCAAAGATTGAACCCAGCTCCCCAATCCATGGGCTTCCTTGAAAGACCAGGCTTCCTACTTAATAATGGTAATTGGGCCACACTGGACACGTAGGCAGCTGTAGTATACATTTCCATGCCTGGTCCCTGAGGGATCAGTGCCCCCAAGGTTAGTAACATATGGAGAGTGGGAAAGAATTCTGATTTTGGTTCTTTCTGCTACAAAAATATGGGTCTTTTTATTTAATTTCTTACTGAAGGTTTCTGTCATTCTTGAACAGCCGCCTCTTCCCTCCTCTCTCTCAGGTTGTTCTCTCATGTGGGGGACCCATTCCTTGATGACCCCCTGCCTCGGGAATATGTCCTCTACCTGCGCCCCACCGGTCCCTTGGCTCAGAAGCTCTCTGATTTCTGGCAGCAGTCGAAGCAGATCTGTGGGAAAAACAAAGCTCACAACATCTTCCCACACATCACTCTTTGCCAGTTCTTTATGGTGAGCCAGTGTCTCTCATTCAATTGCCTTGTTTGGCAGCAGCCACTGCCAGGTTCAGGCAGGTTGAGTTACATATTTCTCCAGTCATCGTAAAATGTTTAGTCCTTACGGGAATATTATTACTGTGTTTGCTTGACACACACCGTGCCGGGAAGCCAAATGGTTGTTAAACAAGTCAATTCCAAACCACCGTTGTCTCAACAGAATATCATCATTGGAATCTAGGTCCATGAAATCCTCTGAAAAATATAAATTTGCTCGTGTTTGATTAGTGTTCTAGAAGATGGCTTCCTGTTGGAAGTTAGTGATGTATTACACTAGGATACGGTGTTTTTTATCCAGGGATCTTTTTAAACCTTAATTAAGCCACCCAGTTCCCCCTGTTGAGACAAAGAAGTATCACACTACACATTTTACAGATAGGGAAACTGAGGCACAGAAGATAACTTGACTGGCCCATAGTCACATAGTAAATGACTGGCAGAGCTCGAGAGAGAACTCATGAATCCCTTTTACTAAATCTGTATCAGTCACAGACCAGCATCAGTTTGCTCTTAACAATTGGCAATGTCATCACCATTGCATCCGCATGCCTCAGTAGGTAGAAGATACACAAATGCCCATTCTGGAGTCCAGTGTCTGATTCTTAAGGCAGCCATATCATAGTCTTATTCTTTGCTTGGCTGGCCTTTCCCTGACGAAAATCAAGTCCATAACCATGTCTAATATCATCAACTCTCCTTCCATACTAATCTGGAATAACCCCCAATTGAAAGGTGCTAATAGCTCAAAACTCAAATCCACCTGGCCAATCAAGGGCATATTAACCATAAAAAGATATTATTGAGTGGACTTCTTTAACCTTCATGAAGAACACCAGCTATCAATAGAGCATGGTCTTTTCTACAAGAAGCTTTAACTCAAAATTATAAAGGAGCTAAAGAATTCTAGGCAGACCAGAAATAACAATCCACATAAAATGCATCTTAAAAAGTATAGTAACCAAAAACATTTTGCAAGTAACACATGCAAATGGTTAAAGTCCTTGATTTATCCTACTAACTGTACTATAAAAGGAAAATGGGAGAAGATGCTAAACATCTCCATTTCCTCCAAGGCATGGAACAATATCTGGCTTAGTGTATACAGAACATTCAGTTCTGTGGTTTTGAGTTTCTTTCAGAACTCAATTCTAAATAGGTATAATTGGACTCCTGAGTTATTACCTAAGGCTGGACTCACCCTGAATAGAAAATGTTGGAATTGTGGCAGCTCCAATGCAAACCTGTCTCAGATAGTCTTTGAATGTCAAAGTATATCCACGTTTTGGAAGATCACTGATGTAACTAACTTGGGAAGTCTACTAAGGTGATAGGCATGTTGGAAACAGGACCATCTGATGTAAGCCTGGCTTGATGTGTGTATTTGGACATGGGTGAGGCTTTATTTATTGGGAGACAGAATTATGGAGATAAACGGATCCGCAGGCTGAAAACAGAATGTTTGTACTAGCTAAAATAAAGGGAGACACCCAAAGAGATATTTTCAATGGCTAGGATAAAAATGGATCAGATAAGCCTAGAACACAAGATGAGGTAAAGAGTAAGTTGTATACTGACAGAGCATGCTGTCCTAGGATTGGTCCCTACAAGGTGATCAAGCCAATCCTAAAACATGTAATTCAGTGTATAGTAAATGCAACATAATATGCAACCGTATATAAAGGAAGAGGTTTGCTGTGTGTTTGGCTATGTGGTATGCCTATACCCAACCCCTACATTTGAGTCCAATCAACTCAGTGTAGCTTTGCTGTATGTGAAAGAAAGTAACCCAAGCGATAAGACTGGAGCTGAGCTGAGTTCTTGGGGAACCAAGCAAAGTGGTCTTGGGGAAACCCCAACAACCAGTTCACATGACAAATGGAAGGAGTGTGAATACCTCTGGTTAGCTGAAACATTTGAATGCAAATTCATAGTAGAGCTCTTGCTGTATTCACCTAACTCTGGTTGATTTCATTTTGTTTGATTCATAGGCTAGTTCTTTACATTCATTTGCTTTAATGGCAGAGGCGGCTTTTGGGGTAGGCGAAGCAGGCACACACCTAGGGCCCTGAGCAGTAAGGGGCCCCATCACCTGCTTTGCCTATCCCAAAAGCTGCGTCGGCCTCGGTCAGCAGCAGGAGGAGGAGCTGGCCCCTGGGGGCTGGCAGCAGGGAGCTGGTGCCGGCAGCCGAGGGAGGGTCCGAGTGGCGGGGAGCAGGGACCGCAGGGGTGGGAGGGGGCAGGGAGCTGGGGCCACAGATGGGGGCCCCTACAATTGGTCTATGGGAGGCCCCCTGCAATGGCTTTTGCCTAGGGCCCCTGTAGCCAAAGGCTGCCTCTGTTTCATGGACGTCCAAGGAGTAGAACCTTTCCCAGGGTCCATCACTTGTACCCTTCCTTCCTTTCTTTACTAGGTGCATTATAAAGCTATAAACTGTCCTAATGAATGAACTCCTACCATCTGAGCAACGTTTGTCCTGCTTCTGTTGGCAGTGTGAAGACAGCCGGGTGGATGCACTCAATGAAGCCTTGCACGCCACCGTGATGCGCTGGAAATGCAAATTTCCTGCTCCTCTGCCTTTAGAACTGTACACATCTTCAAACTTCATTGGGCTTTTTGTCAAGGAGGACAGTGCTGAGGTTCTCAAGAAATTTGCTGCGGACTTTGCTGCAGAAGCTGCTTCTAAAGTGGGTAAGTACTCAGGAAAGAAAGTTCAAAGACAGGTTACAGGGACCCCAGCTGCTGTAGACTGACTATTGCCAAATATTCCTGGTATGTTGTGATAAAATGCACCCATTGTCCTGCCAGTCTGTTGCAAGCAGATCCTGACAGAACCTTCTGTTTGGCCATTTGGGGTCAGAAACTATCCTTAAAGGAGGAGATGCCCACACCACAACTGGCCTCATCGTTAGCAGCCTAGACTGAGTGACTGAAGACTGGGTGGGGACTAGAGACAGGACTATGTTCCCCCCTAAAAGTGGTCTTTCCAAATTGGAGCTGAGGCTCTTTTGTGGGGCAGCGTCACTCCCTGTACATCATCCCTTCTGTTATAAACAATAAGGGCCAGATTTGTAGATAATGTATATATTAGAAAAATTCTATCAAAGTCTCCAATGGAAGATCTGTCCCTGTATAACAAACAAGGAGGCCTGTGGCACTTTTTAGGTACATCTACACGGGAGCCTTAGGTTGACTTAAGGAAGGTTGTCACCTACAGACTGCTGCATTCACATTGGGATTTTATTAAGTAGACTTAAGCGCTTCCTTAAATCAACTTAATAACACCACCTTTTATGGGCAACTTAACACTTAAGTTGACCTTATTAAGTCAACTTTAGCCAGTATAGATGGGGAAACCCTTAAATTGACCTAATTGGCCTCCAGGCCCCCTCCCAGGTACCCACAACGCGCCACTCCTCCATCAACCTAGCACCTGCCAGTGTGGACGCAGGCAGTCGACAGGAGTTTTCAATGTGGACTCTCTAAGTCACGGTTGACTTTAAGTTGACCCAAAGTTTGACCTTGTTAGGTTGACTTAGCGGAGCCTCCAGTGTAGACATACCCTTTAAGACTAACAAATTCATTTACAATTTATTTATTTATTTATTTATTTCAAAGTGCCACAGGACTCTTTGTTTGTTTTGCTGAACTAGACTAACATGACTACCCCTCTGGAACTTGTCCCTGTATACATTCATTTGATGCTCAAGGGTGGCAAATTGGCACCTTTTCCTCTGATTACCTTCACCCTTCCTCAAAAATGCTTTTCTTACAATTGGATTCTTCCTTTGTCAAGATATTTCATATATGCCAATGAAGAGGTTAATCTAAAGGATGCCCTTTAAGCAACCATTAAAACAAATAGCAGATTTTGTTCAGTGAATAACTGTAGCATAATCCAAGATGCTAGGGACTATGACATACACTTTATTAAGCCTATCGCTTATCCTGTGTAATAGCTGTTTCAAAGGACAGCATTTTCACGAAAGCACACTAAACATCATCTTTGATATGCCTGACATTTTACAGTGACTAAATTATTTATTTGGTATTTAAATATATTTCAATTTAGTAAAACGACTACATTTACAAAAGGCACACTGAGAAAGATGCATTTTAAATTCTCTGTTAGGAAAGCAGTGATGTCTAGTGACTAGAGCAGGAGTTGGGACTCCTGAATTCTATTCTCACTTCTGAGGGCAGAGATGTAAGAAATACTTTCCCCAATACTGGAAGGTAATTAGCCCATTGAACTCAGTAGGGCTACTCCTGCTTTAAGTTAGTCAGGTGATCAAGTACCTTGTCGAATCAGGGACCTAGTCAGTGTTGGTTATGAACTCTCTGCACACCTCAATGCATTTGTATTGCCTAGTTTGGTGCATTATCTGGGAAGCTGGGAATTTTGCCTCCTTTGATGTATTCAGCCTGGCTACTGCCAAGATAGGATGCCAGCCTAGCTGGCCCATTGTTTTGCTCTGCTTTATGTTCTAAGGCACTACAGAGAGCATTTTCAGATGCAAAAGTGTTGATGCCATTCAGAAATAAAAGACTTTCACATTCAGGGAAGTGAGGTGGGATTTTTAAAAGAGCCCCCAAAGCTAGGAACACAGGAGAGGAATACCTCACCAAGTGTTCTGGGGTTTCATTGCCTCTTCACAGAACCTCCTGTCTTCAATTCAAAGAGCACATCACATTTGCTCTGAAATGTTATCTCCTGAAAGGGAAGTTGACATTTCACAGTTCTTTAACCTTTCAAACAGCCGCTTTGTTGAAGAGGCTTAGCATTTCCTGCTCAGTTCACTACTTCAAGCTGCACTAGCACAAGCCTTTCCTCTACCCAATACCAGAAAGTGCATTTTGTTTCCTTACCGAATTTCTGCCTCCCAGAGACAAGCCTGGCTCTCTGTGAAGATGTGTAAAATACCCAACAACCAAAGGGAAACCCTTTTCAGCCTTGGAATGCCCAGAGGAAATTCACCACACCATGTTAGGGACCAGATTCCCTGGCTTGCGTACATCACTTAGCCAATGCAAAGGGAGAGGGAGCCTGTTCTAATTCTCTGCTAGAATGCCCCATGGCAGACAGGAGTGGCCAGCAGGCACAGAACTAGCAAAACTGGCTCTGATGCCTGGTGCAGGGAGTGCCTCAGTGTGCTCTGGATATGCCCAGGGATTAGACACAAGGCTGAAGGAGAGCATCAGAGTATAATCAGTTCCCTGACATGCCCCACCCTCATCCCCCGCACTCAGCGCAAACTGGACAGAGGAAAACATGGTCCTAGATTTTCATAGGTTTACACCACTTGGGTTACAATGCATCACAAGAGCAGTTCCGTACAGGGGAACGGGAATGGGATGACAACATCTGACTCTTGGGAGCATGTTGCTGGTAGTCTGGTACCCCACAATAGTAGGTAGGACAACTGTAAGCCCCTGTCCAGAACTCAGAACAGCCAGCATTTAGGTACCATAGTTAAAACAATGAATTAGATATACTTTGCCATGCAGAATTCTGGCTATTCTGAATCCCCAAGAGTTTCACCTGACAATGAACTAGACTCACTCTCACTTTCAGGAGAGGGAGGAAATGGCTGTAAATGCCTGCTTCAAGGGTCCCAGCATGACATGAAGGGTTCATCTCACCACTTCCAGTTCAGCCAGTTAACAGGAAGCATCAACAGTCTCAAGGCAGCCTGTTCCCATGAGATTTGTTCCCTTTTAGACCAAACACTCTTCAGATCTAATTTTTAAGGATGTATTGCTCGTACACAGCTATGTTGCAGACCCACATTCGATTTCCCAAGCCCTTTTCAGAGATCACCCCAGAAATAAGTCATTTTTGCTGGACAAAAGAGATTTTAAATGTTTAGGAAAAGCACCTGATCTTTTGGGTTTGGAACTAAGTCTGCAAATGTCTAAAAGTTTGTCTGTAGTGTTCCTAATTTCAAGATTTGGTTGAACCAGGAAAAATAAGTTATTTGTGAACAATTTATTCCATGATTATCAGAAGCAGACATGTGATTGTTATTCACAACTATTTGAAAGGTTACATTTTTTTATGTTGTTTTCATTTCTTCACCTGTGTGTTCACCTTTGTGAATCAGCTCATTATGTAGGTTCTCTCATTAATTTCTCCTCTTATCCTGGGAGTACACTCAACTCACCTCAAGCTGTTTGCCTCATTTTAAAATATTTCAGCACTGTGGACAAAGTCCTGACCCCACTGAAGTCTGTGGCGAAATTCCTACTGAGTTTAGTGGAGCCAGGACTTCAAGCTGTTGTTAACTTGAATATTTCACATTCAACTCTGATGTTCCCAAGTTTGTATTCTCCATTTGTGGGAGGAAAAATGGCACAGCAATTGAGAGGGGTCAAAAATGTAATGAATAAGATGAAAGACTGAACAGATAGAATATAAAGTGGAGACACCTGGAGAGAAAAGTCCTAGTGGGAGGAAAAGAATAAACAAACAAACCCTGGTCTTTTTTTCAAAACTATTGGGCACCCACAACAGAAGCAGTCAATGGGAGGTTGAGTGCTCACCCCATGTAAGCATCAGGCCCACACCATGTGTAAGGACGCACTTCTACCAACCTATTTTAGAGAGAACTTCAACCTCTAAGAGGGGGGAAAAGCTGCCCTTTTGCTGGAAAATGACATTTTTCAATCAAAACAGCCTTGCAAAACCAAAAGAGATTAAAATGACAGAAATTCCCACCTCCCAGTCAAAAATACCAGTTTTCTTAACCCAAAACTGAGATTTAAAAGTTTGGCATGTATGTCATCATGACCACCATCTTGGTCATGAGCAGAAAGTGAACCATGGACCTACAGAGTTCAAAATGGGAGCCTCTGTAAGCTTGAGCCAAAAGACTGCTAAATCCTGCCGCTGCAGGCTGTAGCAGAGTCCTGTCCTCTATAGATCAAACATACAGGTGAGGGCAACAGAACACAGAGTGAAAAGCCTGTGCTTTATGCAGGATTTCATGAGGCACCCTGTCCTCTCTAGTACCAACTGTTCCTCTAATCTAATTCCTAAGGGTCAGACTCAGATCAGTGGTGCATTACCAGTGCACAGCTCTATAGTTTTGATTTCCTCAGGGCCCTTTTGGAGGCCAGACTGTAATTTGCCTCCCCTGTGCTCACTGAAAAGTTTTGCTGAACGCTCCTGAACTGATGAGGAGCATACTTAAATGCCTTTGAAAATGGGACAAGAATCAACAGGAGCCGCTTGCTATTGATCAAATCTTTCCTATTTCAGATGTGCACGTAGAGCCCCATAAGAAACAGCTGCACGTGACACTGGCCTACCACTTCCAAACCAACCACTTGCCCACACTGGAGAAATTAGCACAGAGCATCGACGTCAAGCTAGGGTGCGACTGGGTCGCCACCATCTTCTCTCGAGATATAAGATTCGCTAATCACGAGGTAATTTGCAGAGTTCATCTGAGTTTTTTTTAAAAGGAATCAAATATAATGGCAGCTTGCTGCTTTTTGTTTCTATCTCAGGAGCGCTGCCACACTACAAAGGGAGATCAGAGCCTTATTGTGCTACAGACACATATCCTGGACCCTGCCCCAAGATGTGGACAGAGATTGATCAAATTATCCATGGAGTCTGTCCAGAGAAAGTCTCCGAGTTTAAGGACAAAAGGAACCACCAAATTGTGTAGTCTGACAGCTTCTGTATCACAGGCCACCAGCACAACGCCACCTGCACACTAATTCCAGCAGCTACAATTAGAGCAAAGTATTAGAGCCCACAGAAGACTAGCTTATTATGTGCCCCAGGGACAGAACAGGAGGGACCAAGGTGCACTAATGCCTGAGGCCCCAGCGGTGGCAGGGAACTGATTAAGTGAAATATTCCCAGATAATCCCAACCAGTAATCTGCACTCCATGATGCAGAGGAAGGTCCAACCAAACCCCTCCAAGGTCAGTGACAACTTAACCTGGGCGAAATTCCTTCTTGACTCCGTATATAGTGATCAGTTGGACTCTGAGCATGTGAACAACAACCAGCCAGTCACCCACCTGAGAGAGAGAATGCTTGGTGTTACATCAATGCTCTGGACCACTCCTTCCAGTGACTCACTCCACTTCCAGCTGTGGCCATCCCTGATGCTTCAGAGAAAGTATTCCCACCCCCTAAAAAATCAAAATATTTTTAGGGGAAAGGAGCTTTTCCTGACTCTTTCTGGAGACTGGCTGAAGCCCTTGAAGCATGAACTGTGGGAACATAAAACAGGAACTGGAAGGGACCACCAGAGCTGCCTAGCCCTTTGCCCTCCCATGCTCAGTATTCCAGAGGAGGTTTTACCAATGCCTTCAACAATGGCATTAATACTTCTCTCTCTGTATTGGAAATGCCTTGCTTTATGCATTCTAGATCTCGAGTGCCAGACCAGCGCCCTAACCAGAAAACCATCCTTCCTCTCTGTGCTTTACACACATACTTGTGATTAGTATGGATAAGTGACACACAGACCAGCATTGAATCTGATCAACTGAAAGATACTTAAGCAACACACATTACACCTCTCTGTCTATATGGCCTGTCTATCTTTGTCACTTATACAGCCTCTGTTCATAGGTGGGTTTTGCGGCGGGGGGGGGGGAGGGAGGAACAGACTGGGCAGTTGTCCAGGCCCCGTGGGGGGGACTGGCCCCTGTGCTGTGCCTGTTTTAAATCTCCTGACTGGGGAGGAAGCCAGGCAACTGGTGGGGGGTGGGGGCTGGCGGGGGCCCTGGCAAGGCCAGGACGCAGCAAAAGTCAAGGATGGGGCCCCCATGTGGCATGGGGGCCCCATCCTTGACTTTTGCCCAGGGCCCTGGAATCCCTAAGATCACCCCTGCCTCTGTTACTGCAGTAGCCAAGTATCTCACATTTTAAAAAATGTATTTGTGCTCAGAACACCTCCATGAGACAAAGGCAGTGTTCTTATCCCCAATTTATAGATGAGAAAGTGAGGCAAGCAAGACTAAGTGACTTGCCCAAGGTGACATGGGAATCTGTGGCAAAACAGGGAATATTTAATACTAGTCCAGTGGACAAATGTGTAAAATACACCAGGGAGTAAATTGATTGCCAAAATTTGGTAAGGATCAATCCAATAGTATGTACAACATAGAGAGACAACAAGAGAGAATGGAGACTGAATACTGAAAATTTCCCGACAGTGAGGATTGAATACTTTCCCGATGGGATGTGGTAGACAGCCCATTCTAAAGATGGCTTTATAAATAAGGCCAGAATGAGCCACTGTGATCATCTAGCCCAGCGGTCCTCTATCACTGTGTCAGGACACATTACTGTGTTGCCACACAGTGGTAAGTGTATCACGGAGAGCCAGTGAGATGGCTGGGTTTGGCCTGGGGTGGGTGAGCTTGTGTGTCCTGTAGGGTCGCGATATGCTGTCATGACCTGCAAAAGATTGAGAACCACTGATCTAGCCTATCATCCTGTTAAAAACTGAACCAAATAACACACTAGACAATGCAACTTAGGGAGCTGAGTCTGTAGCGGTTGGAGAGTGTGACCAGGTGATCTCATGAGGCTTTTCCATCTCATGTCTAGCATTCATTTCTGTGTTCTTCTTTGCACTCTCTTTTACCATCCTAAAGAGGGTTAAATGTCTAGTTGGGGAATGGTAGTGAGTAACAGGGGAGGGGCACATGCAAGGTTATTCCTTCTGTCTTCTTGCATGGCCCAAAGATTGAGCATGCCTTCTCATGCACTGCCTCTTTCTCCCCAGACACTGCAAGTGATCTATCCCTACATCCCACAAAACGAAGATGAGCTTGAGCTGGTTCCAGGGGATTTTATTTTCATGTCCCCAGTGGAGCAAACGAGCACTAGCGAGGGCTGGATTTATGGCACTTCCCTGACAACTGGCTGTTCTGGGCTGCTGCCCGAGAATTACATCACAAAGGCAGACGAGTGCGGGACCTGGGTATTTCACGGGTAAGCAACGCTCAGGCCAGTTTCTGGCTGCAGGATGTGACAGTGGAACTCGGCTAATGGGATTCACATAGTGCAAATTACAGTAGGGTAAACTAGGCCTGTTTGTCGATGATGTTGGAAGGAAAATGCTGTCACAAAAATGCTCGCCTGAACAAAAGGAATAACAGGTTCTATTTCTCTTCCTGAGACTAAGCTACTTTTATATGACTAGAATTCAGTGGCAGCCAAAAAGACACAGCCTGGCAGTAAGAGAGGTGGGAATTAGGAAGGGGAAATTAGGCAGTGTGCTGTCCCACAAAAAGTTCTCAGGGGCAAGACCAGGAATCTGACCCAGTGATCCTTGCTGCTCTCTTTGTAATTGCACATTCCTGCAAAACCGTCTCTTCAGGACAGTTGACGCCATTGTGTGTGCTCCCTAAGCATAAGTACTGAGGTCTGAGTTAGATGTCCCAAGGTACTTAAGCACCTGATAACTGCCTAACTTAAGCTATGTCTACACTTATAAATTTAGGTTGACTTAGCTAAGTCGACTTAGCATGTCCACACTTAAATTTTAAGTCGACCTAGGGGGACTGGACGCCTAGGTCAACTTCTAGGGGCTAGGTGGACCTGGGACAGGTCCACGGTGGCAGGGGGGGCACGCCTTGCCAAGTGCCAGGGGGATCAGCCTTTGCCTCATTGTACCTGGGTACAATGGGGCAAAGGGGGACAGGGACCCTGGCAGGGCATAGGGGCAGGGTGGGCAGGGCCCTGCCCTGCCCTGTGGGGGGGGCATGCCAGGCTCCCTGTGCCAGCCCCCCAGCAAGGAGGGCAGTGGGGGAGTCCTGGAAAGCCCTAAGTCAATTTAGAGTCGACTTAGCGCTACTCCAGGTCTACACTGGCTTAAGCCGACTTTCTAAAGTCGACTTAAGCCAAAAGTTGACTTTAAGCGAGGTTTTAAAAAGTCGACTTAATTTTCCTTAAGTCAACTTAAGCAGCTTGCTAGCTAAGTCGACTTAGCATGTCCACACTTAAATTTTAAATTTTAAGTCGACTTAAATCAATGTCCACCTGCATTTTTAGGTGCTAAATACATCAGAAAATCTGGCCTTTTATGACTAGTCCCTGCATGGCGACACAAAATGAGGGAACGTGAAAGAAGGAAAGCATCTTCCCGCCCTATCCTTCTAACAGGGCTCTGCACTTGTGCGATTCTAGCTACAATCGAGCTTCCACCTTTTAAATTGTTGGTGAGGCAGGTACAAAATTTGGGGGAGGGAGTTACAAACCCAAACATAGGCATATCTTATGTAAAACTTCAGTGGACCCACAAGTATTCTGAGGAAAAGCAAGTGGTGCGGTAAACAATCCAGTGCTGGCCACTATCTTAGTGCAAGACAGCCAGAAGCATGAAAACTGACTAGGGAAGAAATTACTGACCAAAGAAATCTCCAAGTTGAGTGAAATGCAAGAAACAAAACAACAGAAAGATTCAGGGTTTGGGTTTATTTGGGGTTATTTTTAGCCTTTTCAGTTTTAATCACATAGGGTGCGGTTAGTAAGAAATGTACGCTCAAGGGCTAGTTTCAGTTTGGAGCTTTGAACCCATGTTTCAATGCAAATTACTACTATCTCTTACAAGCAGGCACCAAATTCCCCAATACCCAAAGGCCAGATTGACTAAGGTGGGCACCAACACACAATTTCAAAACCAAAGGGGGGGAGTCACATTTTATAGGCATCTGTCCATTTTGCAGTAGTCTTTGCTTTACCAAGTTCACCACATGAAACAAGAGCTGCTGACATATAATTTCCACATTTCAGTCAGATGGGACATATCTTTTTATACTGTCTAGGTATTTACATGGCACCCTCCCATTCCTCTAATACCTTCGCACCTCCCAAATACTTATGGAGTCGTCTTCACAACATCCCAAGAGTGGAAGAAACATCCTTGGTAACCAGGGCACAAAGCAGCTAAGTGACTTGATGAAGGTTAATCCGAAAGTCAGTAGCTGAGATGGGGATGTCTCTCACAATCCAGTGCCCTAACAAGACTACCCTTTCTCCCACAAACCTCACTGACCACAATGGGTTTGTTGTCTGTTTCTGTATTCGCAGGCTGAAGCTAATTTATTTTATTCTGCAATCGACATTTTTCTGAAGGTGCCTGGTGAGGCTTTGGGCCTGAGCACCAATATGTTAAAAATATTATTACAGTAATTAAAAGGGAAGCAAAAAGTTTGGCAATTCCTAGCAGCTCTTTGTCTCCAGGAAAGGGAAGAAAGGAAATGCCCCTTTCCCTGATTATCATGAAAGAACACAAATAATGAATCAAAGCATGTGATACGTAGCATTTATCAAAAATGTTATTACACACTCTGAAACAGACTGATTTTTATGTAACAGATTCCCACAGTACATATTAGGTAATAAAATGCCATTTAGAAGAAAGCAAACTAAGGCCAAGTTAAGGTCAAACTCCCAAACTGCAGCCGAATGCAATACCGTACTGTAAGCTGATATTCATGGTAAACCTCTAGGCATTAAGATAATCTTTTCAGGCCCACAGTCCCTGAGTTTCATGATTATTAATGAAGGCGAAGAGATAGAAATACTCACCGCAATGCTATGGCACAGCCCTTGGGAAAAAATGGCAATCCAGTTCACTGACTTACGATCCATTCTTTATGCATTCAGCAGTGCTCAGGTTCCAGAGGGTTGCTCATTTCCGTCTCTTTTTGAAACGGGGGTGGGGTGGGGTATGTGGCGTTGGAGGGCATGTTGATGGCACTGGGAACACTGGATAGCCCTGGAGTTGGATAAAAATGATAACGGCAGTGGATATTTTCTTGCTGATCATCATAAAAATACTTCATGACCATATATATAGTATGTTACATCCCAAATGAATGCTGAAGCACTTTTATAGATTCCCTGTACACATCAACACTGAAATACAGCCATTGCTGGAGTGTTGGCCAGCATCCCAGTAGATAGTCAGCTGCGTCACACAGGCATCAAGGGAAAACGAATTTTAACTTAGGACATCTGAGCAAGCCCCATATCATACAAAGTAACGTACTGAGTGTCCAGGCATGACCTGGCTTTTGAAGGTCTCCTCACTCTTCCCTCCCCTCTCTTGCTCTGCCAGCGTAGTAGACTACACGCTTGAAGGAATTGATTTAGCTCTAGAGGAGATGTATGTTAATTATATTGTTATGTATATATTTATTTATATTGTGGGAGTGTAGCAGAGCCCCAGTCATGGATCAGGACCTCATTGTGCTAGGTACTATACAAACACAGAACAAAAAGGTGGTCCCCTGCACCCAAGAGTTGACATTTTTCTATAAAGTCCACTGCAGAGTTTTGTAGAACACTAGGCCATCATGGCTGACTGAGGACAGCAGGCCTGACTAGTTTGCCTCACAAAGTGCAATGGAATGTGCTTAGAGAGAGCCAGCTGGGCTGTGGAATAGGAGGCTCCATGAATGGCTTCTTCTCACTTCGCAGCTGCCAGGGCAGCAATTCCTGAGGAGTCTCTCTGCCCCCTCTCCCACCCAGCCCTGCAAAAATGTGGTATGTGGAACATACGGATGCGACACCCCTTGTGTGCTCTTCCAATCCCAGCTCCATGGCAACAAGGGGACCCTTCTGCCTGCTGGCCAGAGGGGAGTCCAGGACGAGAAGCATCTCTATAGTAAGAATTATAGAATGAAATAGAAAATTTTTAATTACTTCCATTTATACATTGCAGGCTCAAACTGGTGTAAACAGTTACAGCTGTGTAAGTGTGACCAGCACTTTATTGTGAATTTCATATTTGCTGGCAATCTCTGCTTTCAATTTTAAAAGAAGTTTCTAGTTCTTCTGGCAGTGGAGAAAATCTTTAGAAGGTGAAACAAAGGCTCAGAACCCAGAAGATGAATAAAAAGAACCCAACATTTGGTATTTTTGAAATCTCAGTTTTCAGAGGTCTGGATTTATGATTTTTAAAATCATGGGGCTGACACTATTATTTGGTTAACTTCAGGAAGTGGGGAAAGGGAGGGACACAGCTGTCTGTTGAAGAGGTTACTATATTAAAGCAGATGGAGGCCTACATCAAACACAATGAAAGACACATCTTTCCATGCAGTGGGGCTTGATTCTTCTCCCACACCAGTTTTACATCAACGTAACTTTAGTGACATCAATGGGAGTTATGGTCAGGTAGGTAGGATGCTAGCCTTGGATTTGTGTGACCCTGAGCAAACTAATGTCCTGTGTAATCCTTTGCTATCTCAGTTCCCCTATCTGTACAATGCAGATAAGAGCACTCCTCTACTTCACAGGCATGTTGTGAAGCTAACGTACTCTATTTAAAATTTAGGAGGTGCTCAGGTACTGTAACAAAGGAAGCCATATGAGAACCTAAAAAATAACAGAATTGGGCTCTCTTGATTTTGCTTTAATATGTTTGGCTGATGTTTAATTAAATGAAGGGAATTTAGAAGAAGGCTTGGAGTTTGCAATAAATATAACCTCCTGGCTTTTCTGTTACCAGCACCCCAGCATGTTATAATTATACAGAGGAGGAAAACATGCATTTAGGAGATAAGGACCACAACCTCATGTGGAGTGAATTGGTATAATTGCATGGACTTCAGTGAAGCTATGCTGGTTTACACCAGCTCAGGAGTTGGCCCTAAGTTCTGTAATAACAAAGTGCTTCCCCCAGGCGTTACTTACAGGCTCAAGTCCTTTCCTTCGAACAGTGCTATTGTGCTGCAACAACTCCAAACAACTAAGCCACACACCAAAAAAATAATCCATCCCACATCCTTCCTGGAGGAGAGTTGTCTGCATGCTACTCCCTAAGCACCCATTCAGCTCTGTGAATTACTGCACTGCCAAGTTAGAGTGAGAAACTCCCTGCCCACAGCCGCCTCCTGAGGCTGAAAGGGAAGAGGGAAGCCCAACAGTGCAAGTTCTATTCAGTTTCCCCACAGGAGCCACAAAACCAGACTGCTCAGCACTGTGGGTCTCATGTATGTGAACTTAAAGAGACAGGACTGTAGAAAACATCCAGTGTTATTCTATGGACTCGGCCCACCTCAAATGGAGGCTGCTAAAGCTGGTGGCTTGGATAGGTGTTTGAGCTGCTTGTCTAGAGAGACAATAGAGTCTTGTGGCACTTTTAAAGACTAACAGATTTATTAATGCGATTAATAAATCTGTTAGTCTTTAAAAGTGCCACAAGACTCTGTTGTCTTTCTACAATAGACTAACACGGCTACCCCTTTGGAATTTGTCTAGAGAGGTTTATCTTGTTTGCCAAGGCAAAAGTGCTTTCCTCCCCTACCCTCAAGCCAGTAGCACCTACAAACTGCTGCATTAGATTATTATGCAGCTCCCCATTTCTGCTTGATCTTATAGGCCAAAGCTACTCCTTGCCTCCTTTTACAGATCAGGTTTGGCACAGCGTCCAGGAGGAAAGAGACGAAATCCTCAATTCCCAAGCCATGCTCAGGCACCACTACTGCAGAACTTGGGCTTCAATGGCCCTTTCCACTCTTACCGTCTCCTTCTACAGCTTGTAGTGGCTGGGGGATCAACTGCTTGTTTCTCCCATCTCCTCTAGACATCAGTGAATGGTGATGTGCAAGGAAACACCCCTTCCCTTCCGAAAACCTACACACTCCTATTATACTATGGAAGGCCGTGGTAGAGGATTTATCTTCAGCAAAACTGGTAGAGACCCTTTTTTGCCAGCCTTTCCTCAGATCCTGCACTCCCACCCCTTTAGAACTGATCTGGCCTTCCAAGGATGTATAGGAAAGGGCACATTTGCCCCCAGGAAAGAATCAGTGCTGCTAGCAGTGATGTTGTAGGGAAGGCAAGGAGCACATCTTCATCACCCGGATGACAGTGGATATTTTTATCTGGGACACACTAAGATCGTTTTTATTTGCCCAGCCAAGAAGCCCTAAGCCTTTGGCAATATCTTCCAAACAATGACCTATGGGTGGAAGATGACTAACTTGAACTGGCTTTAGTGGTTTCTATTTTCCAGCAGAGCAAGGGTGTCATTGGTGACATCAGATTTATGGCACTTCTCCAGCCATGAGATATTGGAGGTTACAGAAAAGTTCGCTTCTGCATCATTGTAATTCTGACCCGCTCCCAGCATCCATGAATGTATGCAACTATGTTGCATGAACCTCAAGAAGGATAGGTGGAGAAACAGCCTCTCAGATACGATGGAACAATTGCTCAGAGATAAAGGGAATGCAGGAGACTAGACAAGTCTCTTTCCATCCTCCTGGGTCAGCAGGCTCCCAGACTATAACATGATTGAGACAGTGAGGTATAAATGCTGCTGCTGGCTGTCTCCAGGGGTTGAGACGGGATCAGGAATATGTCAGCTGCACATTGGTATCTACTCTCATGAAGCCTTGGCTGTGCCCAATGTCAACAGGGCCACAATGTTGTTCAGCACGAAAGGCAAGAAGCTATGGCTTGACAGTCACTTTGAAGGGTACCAGAAGCAGGCTCCAGCATATGGATTTCTCATACATGAATGTGCCCCAAACTGCATTATGACAGTTTCAAAGCAACTGCAATTGTATTCCTTCTCTGTGATCCACCCACAACGCCTTTTCTAGCTCCTACCCATCACCTCTCTTGGGTAGAGAGCTATGTCTCTCTCCCTCCTGACCAGGATGTTTCTAAGGCTACACAGTTTCCAACCCACATTGTGATATTTTCTACTTCAAGTCTGAAGATGAGTGCATGATGGAGAAGGCATTCCTATAGCCCTCAAGATGCTACCCCAAAACTGCTCCCTGGCTACTGTGACACACAGCTTTCTGTGGGCTATGGGGATGCTGTAGTCAGGAGAGATGACTAGTCTATCGTCTATAAGTTCTTTCACCATGTTAACCATGTCTGCAGGGGTTAAAGTAAGGGGGAACGCACCGGAATGCAGTTCCGGGGCCCCCAAATTTGAGGGGCCAGAATTCTGGGGGCCCTAAATATAGAAAAATCTGGCAGAACACATGTTCCACCCTGCCCTGGCTGCTGGCAGGTCCTACGCCCCACCATTGTTAATCACAATACTTATTGTGTTATGCAGTGTTTGCTAGGTTGTGACAATAATTGCTATAGACATAAACACCATATAAAATTATAAATATTGTATGGAGCGATAACCGATGCATATGGTACTGAGAAGTGGTTGCAAATGGGGCCCACACATGCATGAAGGGGGCCCAGACAATATAGGAAGGGGGCCCGGAGATTAGGAGGGTTCCAGGGCCCATCAAATTATACTTTAACCACTGCATGTCTGAGGACTTTCCAGTCCTGCATTGTGCTGCATATTCCCCTTATGGGGTTTTGTGGAGGCACCCAAGTGTAGTGTCCTGCTTAATGCAGTAACCCTATGCGTAATCCCATTGGTATGCACAAATATTTATTTTTCTTACACAGTAAGGAGGCATCAGGACAAATGGCATGATGCTTTTTATTGTTTGCTGACGGGGATGATATGACCCTGGCAGGTCGCCTGCTAGTGAACACAGATGACCTATTTTCTTTCATTGGTAGAGAGAGAGACACACACACATCCTCCCTTGGAGCAAGTCAAGTGTGTTCTCCTCACATATTTAAGGAAATTAATCCAAGTGCAAAGAGAAGGCAGCTATTTCTTTGTCAAAGCAAATGATGGCATACATTAGCCCACAAGTTATTTTTAACAACTTAGAAAACGCACATCACAGCAAGATCCACTGCAATCATGAGAGGGTTGGTTGAGCTTCAGTAATTGCCTGTGGTAATTTACACCTGAGGATGGTGGCCCAAGTCCTTGAACCTCTAACTGAGATGACTTGATTCTGCGCATGCACCATTTGATTAGCATGTTGAGTGAAAAAGAAAAAAGGAGAGTGATCTATTCTGTCCTGGCAGAAATAAATAAACCCAATGGGGTCCACTGTAGATGGGACCACTATGGATGACACCAAAAAACATGGGAATAACAGAATCAGTTTGAATATATTACCCTATGTAATAAGGCCCAGATCATACAAGCTGTTCTGCGTGTGTATAGATTCCTGCACGCATCTAGAGGAACATGCAAGATCTTGGTCTAGGTTTGCACCATATCTTTCTAAATAGGGAGAGAGACTCTCTAACAAAGATGACACAAGTTACCCCTTTTCTGTCACACCAGGTGTAAAACTGGTGTAAACGCTATTGACTTAAATGCAGTTACTCACAATTTATATTGGTATAATTCAGATGAGAATCATGTCTAAAATCTCAGCTGTTGTTATTGTTTACCTGTTATCCTATATCTTGCAAGTTTCAAAACTGAATGTTGCAGTGATATTTACTGTATTCTGCTGTAATCACCATTTAAAGGCAATCTGATGGATTACAAAGTGATCATCTATATAAAACGGTTCCAGGATTGTCACTCTGTCTGTGTGCCTAGAACACTGAATCAGTTTGAAGCAATGGCAACAGCTACAAGCATGACTGAGATTCTTTCTGTTTAGAATATAATCAGGTTTAGTCATCACAGGGAATTGCAACCCATTACTATCAGCAATTTTGACTTTCTGAATTACACCTGTGCAGCATATAGCTAAGGTTAGACATATATACCATGCCAGGAGTCCTAAATCATTATGATATCAGAGGTAACTCAACCAATTACCACTGTTACTCTACAACTAATTTACATGCGACAATTTCATTGGTTATCTGAGGAAGGCTCCGCAAATGATAAATTACTTGGCTCAACTGCCACACCCAAATGACAGCATGGGTTACATTTCAGCTTCTTATAATTTAACACAGTAGAGTGCAGTAGCACCTACGGGTCATAAGCAAGCTGGACACCACTGTGCTAGGCACTCTACAGTCATATAATAAACAGTCCATGCCCCAAAGCTGACTGAAGACTTCTTACCCCACCTATTTTTTTTATTTTTATTTTTTAAGATATTCTCTACTGCAATGGTTCTCAACCTTTCTGGGCTCAGGACCCATTTGTAAACCTGCCTGTTGTGACTGAGTAAACAGCTTTAGTGAAAAAAAAATCTGTTGCTAGGTATTTCTTACCCGCAGTGTACAATACACGCATTAATGCAATAATTATTAAATAAATGCCCTTGGGCATAGATGTGGTGGTGGGTGCTGCTCCTGACCCATGGTTTGAGAAACCTTTGCTCTTCAGAACTGTAGAGTTTTTTGGGGCAGGAGCTGTTCCTTACTCTGTGCATGTCCAACACTTAGCACATATTGGAATACCAATAATAAAAACACTTATTGCCCTATTACTGGCTCTGGTAACACCCTAGCACAACTCTGAGGACAATCAGTCAAAGAAAAATGTTCTAAGCAAGTGTTTCTTTTTGTGGCAGATCTTACTCGATTCTGAGTACCAGTTCTTCCCCATCCCCTCTAGCCTTCAACGACGGAGCTCTGGAAAGACGACAGCAAGAAGATCAAGGACCTGGGGATCCAGGGCCATTCACTATCTTCTGCCAGACAATGCAGGTAAGGATGCATGGCAGCGTAAATAACAGTTAAATACAACCAATTTGTTGTAATATTAATTAGCAATATAATTAATATGAATACCAATTAGTAATTATCAATAATTTGTTATATTTATTGGTGATTTTTAATTAGGGCACCTAGCGCCTGGTATAGACCTCTTTATATATTTAAAAATTTAAAATAAGTAACATCCCAATAATATTAGCTTTATATCCTTTGCAACGAACCACTTTCTGGCTCAATGCACGTTAAGTACTCAAGCAATGGTTCTCTCAATTATTTCTGTATTGTCTCTGTATTTAACAGCAGCAGATAGTCTCTGGACTCCACATCAACACACACATGGACACTTTCCATCACACCATATACAAGGGATGCTGGTCATGTCCTTCAGAATTCTTTGCCACCCTGAGTTTGGGAGCTCAGATTAAGGCAGGGTGGTACTAGAGGCGAGATGTATCAAAAACATGGCAAGGCAAGAATCACAGCTCATTTCACCATGTAAGTGGGTAATTAAAATCCTATGGCTGGCTCCTGCCAGCTAACATGGGGCTAGGGCTATTTAACTGCAATGTAGACATTCAGTCTTGGGCAGGAGCCCAGGCTCAAGGACCCTGCATGGTGGGATGGTCCCAGAGCTCAGGCAATAGCTCAAGCCTGAACATCTACATTTTAATTAAACAGCCTCTTGCCTGAGCCCAAGTCAGCTGGCATGGGCCAGCTACCAGTGTCTAATGGCAAAGTGTGGGCACACCCATAGGCTATGTCTACACTTGTAAAGTTAAGTCGACTCTGTTAAGGAAGCGCTTAGGTCGACTTAATAAAAGCCCAGGGTGGACGCGGCTTTGTGTAAGTCGATTTAAGAATCCTTAAGTCGACCTAAGTTGCCAGTGTAGATGCACCCTTAGTGCTCCACAGCAGGCTCCAGACAGACAGACAGTGTACAGAGTAGTGCAGTGCTATACATTTATGCCCCAGCTTGCCATGCACTAATGGCTTGTTTAGACAAGTCCTTGGAATCAGACTGCTGTTTGATGGCATACATCAAATGAGTTGCTTTCAAGTCCTGTTCCCACTGGACAGGTTTCTATGTCACTAGAAGAGAAGCCAGGAACTGAATGAGGGGCAGAAAGTGAGGTGTGGAGGTGGTCAGGAATGAGACACCCAAGGCAATGAGGGGTGACTGGGGATGTGCGCTATCAGTGCCTGTGCTATATCTGTTCTGTGGAGGAAATATGCAGGTCTCTCCAAAGATGTCAATCCAGCACTAAGTTCATTTTAAAATATTCAGAAGTATCTCCCTCCCCAGTAGGTAAAGGATCACCCTATCACAGGTGTGGACAAAATTGGCTCAAAGCTAGGTGCCAGCAATTTTGCTTTTGGTCACCAGAGGGCACTCTTCCATTACATTTCTGCAGTGGAGCTATGCAACAGCCTACTAAAAGTGGTTACCATCGCGACCAGAAACAGATTTGTCAAGGCCTGTCCTCTCATAGCGATTGGAGCTTCAATGCTGGATCTCCTAGCTTCACAATTGGTTTGTAGTGTCAGCGTACATCTTCCCTCTATGCCTGCCTGCTCTGTGCCATCTTCCCTCTATGCCTGCCTGCTTTATTTTTCCCACAGAGTAGTGAAACGCAAGAATTCTGAAGCTTTTATTGTGCTAGTGAAACTTGTTCCCCGTACTTGGAACTGGAATCGAATCTCACTTGGGGTACATCAGACACTGTTCAAGTAAGCAGTGTACACACATGAATAGGTTCTGCATAGTTTTAATGGCAAATCTTCAACAGCTAGTTTCACACCCACAGCTCATTCTCTGCTCTGATTTGACTGGCTGCGCTGAAGAGTTCAATTTACAATTCTCTGCTGACTTGAAGGTGACATACAGACCACAAGCTCTGAAGATACATTTGTCCTAAAACAGCTATGGAAGAAGAATATATAGGGCTTTATTCTTCTTTCACATATACAACATATACACCAGTGTAAATTCATTTATTTCACTGAAGTAACCAGAGCCCTTTGTTGATAGTAGGGTTAAGTAAAAAGTCAGTCCTTACTCTTTAATAAATTAGAACTAAAGTCATGGCCAAATTTCCTGTCAATTTGGTTTCAGCCTCTGAGAATAACCAGCCAGCCAGGGCCTCAAAAACGGTGCATTTTTGTCTGCCGGCATGGGGAAAGAATGGATGTTGTGTTTGGAAAGTACTGGTTGTCCCAGTGTTTTGATGCCAAAGGTGAGTCAATTGCTACAGGATCTGTTAATCCCTAGCTTTTGGGGTAGACTGGGGAATAATTGCACACACACACACACACACACACACACTAAAAAAAAACCTTAGGTTTATTGTATCCTGGGCAAACTCAGCTGGAATGGAACTCATAGGGAGAGGCTGACTGAGATACCATTTTAACAGCACTCTAATTATACTTCTGGTTAGGAAAGGGACAGTGTGAAATACCAACGGATCTGCTCCTGTCCAATTTTGGATTAGTCCTTTGATTAAGTAGGCTTGTAACGTAGCGGGGTTTGGCACTCGGTGGATCTAACCCATCCACATCCCTATTGCAGTGGTTGCAATCACAGATTAAAATACAAAACTGGAACGGGGGTGTTGTGGACGAATACTATGCTTAACCACATTGGTCTGTCCTGCGGGTGGGGTGGGTCATCATCTGAATAAAAGGTCTCCATGATCATTCTAATTTGTAAGCTTAAACCTTTCCTATGCCCCAATTTTAGCCACTGGTAGCATGCCCTCTGAGGCCAAGTCTATGCTGATGGCAGCAAATTCACTGCCATAAGTGTGATTTTTCTAGTTCTGTTGAAAAGTCAGCGAAGCCCCAATCAATCAATCCAGAATTCGACTCAGTAACTCCACCCCCATAAGAAGAGTAGCGCTGAGTCAAAGGGTCGGCATTTCCCTTCAACTCAGCGCAGTGGAGCCACAGAGGTAAATGGGTATTAGAAAGTCGAAGGGAGATACACAAGTTAATTTTACATATCTCCTTATCTCCCTTCAACTGCTGCTAAAAATGTTGGCAAGTGTAGACCAGCCCTGAGATTCGATGCAAAACCCTTAGTGCAGACAGGTGAAGCTACTCTTCACACTGATAGCTCTTCACCCTAACTGAAACTACAATAAATGGCACCAAAGCAAACCATGACTTAGAACAGCTTGCTATGTCTACACTGGAATTTGCAGCAATGCCATTAGGCGGTAACCGAAGGCTGAAATTGGGGAAACTCCCCAATATAGACTAAGCCTTAGTATTCCTAAGAGTAATAAATTAGCCACAGTGATTCCAGGCATAGCTTGTAATTGTTCTGATTAGAATTTTTTTTTTAATTATTCTCCCCCACACATCAGAAAATGCTGATTCCTTTAAACCAATCACATTTTTGGGAAAGGGTCAGCTCCACCTAATTTCTCCTTTCAAAAAATGTTTAGAAAAAAACTTTAAAATGTCAACATCTCCCATTCCTGATCATTTTTAGACCAAAAAAGGCCCATTTTTTGTTCTAAATTACTTTGTATTTAGAAAACTAAGCTAAGTACAGTTAAAAATTTTAAAAGGTCCAAAATAAAATTAAATATTTTGACATAATCAAAATGAAGCACTTCACTGGGCCTGAACTGAAATTGTTCTTAGGTTCTCATTTCATGAAAATTTTCAGGATTTCCACATTTCCTCCTGATTCAGAACAGGAAAATTTTTGAATTCTGAGAAGTGTTCCTATGATGTGAAAACTCTGTCCCACCCAGTTCTGGTTAGCATTGGTTGTGTGCAAGCTATTGTGAATGAAGTATTGTAATGGGCATGATCTGGAGTGCTTTCTCAGTAATCCACTAATTCCAGCTCCTGCTTCTAAATTTTCATCTAACAGGAAGGTATATGCGTACAAACTTGAACATGCCTCAGACTTTACCTCAAAGGAGTGGTGGTTTCAGGGATTATGAAAAAGATGCACCAATCACCGTGTTTGGCTGCACACAAGCAAGACTTGTCGGTAAGCTCTCGTCGGCAGAGATAATAGCTTGCTCAAGAAGCATTTATATCCCCTCCCACACACACAAGAAAAGAAAGAGCAAGTGCAATACGGAAAAATTCAATCAGCTGCCAGAAGCTAAAAAAATTTAGACGTGTCAAGAGCCTTCAAAAAGTTTCTTCAACTTAATTAGAAAAGAATTTCCTTTAAAGTCAGTCTAGCCCCATTCAGCTGCCTGTACAGCAGGAAGAACAATGCACAAAATCAAAGCAATTAGATGTGCAGCTGCAGAGCACATAAAAGTGCCCTCTAAGTTTGCCACAGTGTGAAAGATTGTTGATAATGATGATAGTACTACAGTTAACATAACAGTTGCCATATGCAAAGAATGTTCCTAACTTGATTTTTGACAAGCTTAATTTTTTCTCTGTGGTTTGCAGCACAAACATGGTTTCATCTCCCCAGTAGTTTTCATATTTACACTGCTATGGACGGTCCAAGTCAAGTCAGGCATCTCCCCCATTTTGTTCTTGACCTGTTTCATAAAAGAACTACGTAACCTTCTAGCACTCCACTTTAGAGAGAGAGAGAGTTATTTGCTGAATTCAGGACAGCCCCTGAAAATGTCACAGATTTTGGTTTGTCCAACTTCAGACACGTTTTAGGAGCTGATTTCCTGAGGGCAGTACTCAGCACTTCCTGAACACCAGGCTTCTTGAAGATGTATGTCACATGTGGCACTGAAAGACTGAATCATCCGGATTACTGCACACTTTGGAAAATTTAGGCCTTTTAAATAAAAAAGGTTAGGATATAATAAAAGGGTAGTCTACAGGGACAGTTCCCAAGGAAGGTCAACAGAATCTGAGCTCATAATACATATAACAGAAGGGCTAAGGTGGAAGCGGTGAGAACACTTCGCTGGCACCATGAATTAAGGTCTGTATTTGTGTAAAAAATATATATATGACCACCACCATCCTAAGTGAATCAGCTTGTCAGCATGGCCACAGCTTGCCTGCCATCTAGAGGCAAAAGCCCTGTAGTGCATAAAGGCTAGCATGACCTTGAAAAACAAGAGTCTTGGGGCATTTTTAAAGACTAACAAATTTATTTATCACTTCTTTAAAAGTGCCCCAAGACTCCTTGTTTGTTTTGCTGAATTAGGCTGATGCAGCTACCCCTTTGGAACTTGTCAACATGTCCCTGAAGAATCCCAGAGCTATCATTTCAAACAGGTCTCTGATATGGTGAGTAAAACAGAAGATCAGAATCAAATAGTGAAAGGTTTTCATATACGCAGCTCTGCCAGCTTCACACCTTCCACAAAAATTCTAAAGTAGTTTCAGTTAACTGTAGTACAGTTACAATTACATGTGTAAAAAGATTAATAATCCTTGGGGTCCTCCCTCCCTTTGTCTGTTCTGTCTATTTAAATTGTAAGCTTTTTATATGGCAGGAGCTCTTTCTTAATATGTAAATATACAGCACCTTGAACAATGGTTTACCAATCTCATTTGGGTCTCTGAAGCACTATTGTAATATAAATAATCATAATATAGGGCATTATTCTCATCTCACTTTCACTGGTTTTACACCAGGTTAAATAAATTAGACCATGGAGCCATGGTAATTTACACCAGCTGAGGCTCTGGCCTACTTAGTTAAATGGAGCTACTTCTAATTTACCCAAGTATAAATGAAATGAGACTCAGGTCTGTTATATTTTCCCTATGCACAAAGAGCAACCTCTGGCTGAGTTCTCAGAAACTGGAAAGGACAGTACACAGAAAAAGCTATGGCGGTTTCACAGCTCTCTACACCACAAGGCATAGTATATTCCTGACATAAAAATCTGGGGGATAAACAGGTCTACAAAAAAGTCACCAATCCTACTGGAGAACTTCATTAACTTCCTGCTATGTTACAAATACACTGAATCATGCCTGCTGCCATTACTGTGACGTCTGCTATGTTTGTATCAGTGATGTTAAACCTTTGCTTGCAGGTGAAGCCTTGCTGGAAAGTAACACTGTTGTTGACCACGTCTACTGTTCTCCGTCGCTGCGCTGTGTCCAGACAGCACACAATATTCTGAAAGGTACAAAGCAGGCAAGGAGGAGAACCTGATTTTTTTTTGTTTCCTGAGGAAGCTAGCAATGGAAACCCCATTTCTTTAATGAAAGGCCTCTAAAATAGCACATCTCTTCTGTGTGCTACACAGGTTAAGACACTGATCATCATGCTTTGGAGCACAAGGTCATTCCCAGCTGAGACAGGGAATGGATTTTCTTCCCTCTCCTACATAGTATAGCATTGTGTAATGGCAGGCAGAATATGAGGCTACTACTGAAGTCAGGATAAGCTAGAGATGGATCAGTGGCCTCTTTTCATATGGCAGTTCCTGTGTCCAAGTGTCCTGATTTACATTACATTCTCAGTCTAACAAATTCCAGTGCCCAAGAATCCTAGGTCATGAATGAGTTATTGAGTATTACAAGGCATATTCCTGGGGGAAAAGGATCATGGGTCACATTCATGGGCTATGTCTACACTTGCTAAAATTAGTTCGAATTAGTTAGTTCGAACTAATTCGAACTAATTTTAGTTAGTTTGAATTAACTTAATTCATGGCACTTGCTTAGTTCGAATTAGCGATCCCCATTCATTTCAATGGCCGGTTAGTTCGAACTAAGAAATTAGTTCGAATTAACATGGCCACATTGGCTAATTCGAACTAGTTAGTTCGAATTAAAGCCTTACTTCTAAAGCCCTATTCGAACTTATTAGTTCGAATTAAGGAAGTCCTTAATTCAAACTAATTAAAGCCTAGTGTAGCCATGGCTTTAGTTAGTTCGAATTAAGCCTCAGTTCGAACTAACTTGCCAGTGTAGACATTGCTTAGTTGAAAAGCATATATCCATGGCTAAGCCCCCTGCAAATAGTTACCATTCCCTAAATTATGGCTTAGTAGGAATAGATTGTGCATGAGTGCTGTGGTAAGCCTGAGAATGGGAGCACATTGCTTAGACTGTGAACCCTTAAGAGTAGAGTCTGTCTCATTATTCTGTGTTTGAGTAAGTGCCTACCACGCTGGGGCCCTGCTCTCTAGGTGCTGTTAGAATATTAACATTGCCTTTGTACTTTCATGTGAGCCTGCCAAGGGTCAGGGGATTATTACTCATTTCCAGATGCCCAAACATATGATTTTTAAATCTTTTTTATATGTTGTGTTGCATATATGTTTAGTATTCAATATGTCGTTTTTAACTTCAGGATCCCAACAAAGATATTCTTTGATGTAAGGAAAGTGTGAGCTCCCCCTGCTGGTTCTGCAGCAATTAACTAGTACCAATTTCTTCAGTGCTAATCATGCTGATGTCATCAAGAATGATGCCCATGCACAAAGTGGGCAGAAAAGCAAAGGCTAACAATGTTTGCTCCCGTGGCACAGGAAATGCTAGTGTAAGGTATGCGTGGATCCGCCACCTCCTTCTCTTCAGAATTATCAACATTGACTGTGAACAGTTCAACCATTTAGAATGTACAGTCCAAAAAGGGCTCCTTACAATATACAGAGTTATTTGTAGCAGCAGTTCTTTAGTTCTGTGCACCTAATAGATGCACGCATATATCTGCAATTCAGGTATATGGTTACCTGGTTACATGCACAAGCAAATACTGGAGTTGTGTACATCGGTCTTCAACTCCCAACACCAACCAGAAGAAGAACTCATTTATTTCTAATCAAAATACCACAAATTTTAGAGGAAAAAGAATCTCAATCCTTACTCCTCTTGTCCTCCAACCCCTCCCCTGCTTCCAGGGATTGCCTGTCTTTTTTTCTTTTCTCTTTTAGGTTTGCAGCAAGAAAGTAATCTGAAGATTCGAGTAGAGCCAGGCTTATTTGAGTGGACAAAATGGGTCTCTGGTACCACGTTACCTGCTTGGATACCCCCAGTGGATTTAGCTGCAGCTAATCTGTGTGTTGATACAACCTATAGGTAACGGAACTTGGCATGTCTCCCTCACAGGGTTTCCTTAGCAAAGAATAATCTTAATTGAATGCATATGGGAGAAGGAAGAAAACAGCAGGGACCCAAACCTGTGGTCTGGCTGAGCTGTAGGTCACCTTTGTACTCCCCCAGTCCTTTGGGCTGCCATGAGCTTATTCAATTCCTAGCATAAATTAGAGCAGGCTCGGGTCCGCTCTGCCTTACATTAACTAGTAATGGTGCCCTAGAAACCAGTGCTTACCAGAGCATTGCTGCACTCAAAGTATGCCCTTGACAAACTGTGCCCCTTAAGCTAGGCTCCCCCATTCCTCTGGAATTCTCAGATGCCCCATTAGTGCAGCTGAGATGTGCAAAGAGGGTGCATTTCATTGGTCAGGGTGTATCCCTGGATTTTTTTTTTAAACTCCTTTTCAGAACTTTGGGATTTGGGCTCTGGTTCTGAACACTGCTGCCCAGGCTTCTCTGTTTCAGAAGGTAATAAAAGAGCTGATTCAGTTCTTTGTGGTGAACATTTATAGCTTGAGCTAACTCGTGACCTCAGTCACACCCAGTAACCCCACTCCTGCAAATCTTGGATCTGGATTTAGGTATCTGATTGTATGGTTGGAGCCTTAATTATATAGTTGGCAATGTGCTGAGGATCATGTAAGCATCCACCAAAATTGCAAGGCCTCCTTGGGATAGACCCTTGTCTTCTTGGCTCTTGGCTCTCCTAGTGCCATCATCATCTTTCCTAGCACCATTCACTTCCTGTTTCATCCTAGCCATCTCTCCACAGAGCTCTAGTGCTCCCAGGGCTCCTGCGTTTGTCTACCCAGCGATCCCTCTCTTTAGGGCAAGATCCTCAGCTGATATAAATCAGCATAGCTCAAGAAACTATACCAATTTACACCAGCAATTTTCCTCTGGTGCTTGTCCTTCCTTCCTACGCTACTATTTCATTGTAGCTGGGATGGCAGCCAAAGTCAACAAGAATTGTAGGCTAATGGTTAATCAACATAAGATGCTCATGCAGTAGCGCAAATGCTTTTTTTTTTTAAATTTTATTTTTTAAGGCCCACATTTGACATTGCCAGGCACTAGGTATCTACATAAGTCTTCAGTTTCCCTTCTGAATAGCTCATATTCCCCAAAGTGAGTACTAAATGTCACGGGAACAAATGCAGAACACATGTTTTTTGAACTTTCAATATTATTGCAAATGAAACTCTTAATAGAGAAGGCCCTTTTCTCTCATAACCATCTCCTGTAAATAACAGGAGATGATACCTTTTAGAGTGATCCCAATTTCCTTTTTTTTTTTTTTGAATCTGTACATGTGCAAAATAGAACTGAGAAGTTAATTCTAGTTAATAGCAAGCATTGATTATTGTGCAGTCCATAAGTCCTCTGAGTGAAGTATTCTTCACGAGACATGATCAGGAAATGAGAGGTGAAACCAACCCAGTAAACATTTCAACAAAAACTTTTTCTTTTAAAATGTTTTCTGTTAAAATTTGAGATTTTCATTAAAAAAAAACCCTGGAAACATATTTTTTCCACTTTTCAGCAACCAAAAAGCTGAAATTTTTCCTTTTAAAATTTTTCAGTTGCCAGGCTGAAAATATTTCAGTCTTGGGGTTTTCAGCAAGAACTCAAATGACTGATGAACCAGAAATGTCTTCATTAAAAGTTTCATTTAATCAAAAACCCATTTTTCCTCAAGTTAGCATTTTGGTGGAAAGTTTCTGATCATTTCCAATCAAAGGAAACTGACACACTTTTTAACAACACAACATTAGCTTTCTTCCAGTCTTCTGAACTTCCCCAGTGCTGCAAGACTTAGTGAAAAATCAACATTAATGGTCCAGTGAGCTCCTCTTGAAACCTATGTTAAACCCTTTAGTGCCAGCTTCTGTTGTCAAATGCCATTGCTGAGAACTGAGGCTAATAACAGTTCCACCTTACACCAAAGGAGCTGTTCCCTGTTGTGAACAGCTGGAAGGTATACAGAGAGGCTAAATAAAATAGCTTTATAGGAATAGTCCTGTATATGGTGCAAGGAGTTAAGGAACAGATAGGATGACCTGTCAGGTTTTCCTTGCTTCAAAATCTAAGATTCATTTATGTCAAACAGCTTCTGAAAAATCCCATACCTCAACAGACGCTAGGGAAAGGGAAAGTGGTCCTGAGCAGCATTGGGTCTCATTGGGGAAATCTCAGGATTATTATGAATTCTCATCAAGAGTAAACCATCTGTTTTAGAAAGAAGGGAAAGATATTAAATGCAAACTAAAAAGGTCTCAGATAAAATCATTCCCACCTTATAAATAATGTAACACAGGGAATTCCAATGCATGGGGCTTTGGTGATGCTACTTTTTCTGGCTTTCCGCTACTTTTACGCTACTTTTACGCTACTTTTTCTGGCTTTCCATACCACCAGAAACACTGGATCCTTCTATTACATCAGACCTGCTCTCTATTTTAGGATGGTCAAGTAGAAATAAGCAACCAAAGGGGGAAAAAACCAAACTTCTGAACACTTTCATGCCTAATTATACCATATAGCTGCTTATATTTTGTCCTCCCTGCCTACAAATTACTTTTCTGGGTCTATAGAAATGTTTAGTCATGGTGCATATTGCCCCTAAATAGAGAAACTTACCCTGCATTTATTCCAGAAAGGCCACCATCACTGTGCTAGCACATAACAAAGCAGTGGGACCACAGGATAACCTCTAGTTCAGGAAATAGAAAGCTTCTGGGAAGAATACAGAATATATACTGCTTCTAAGAAAAGGAAACCTGCTCTTGCACAGTCTGATGGTTAATCTAGAGGACTGGGAGAATGCCAAGAGCCCCAGTCTCTGCTGTAGGAGATGAGCAATTCCCACTGATACTAGTGGGAGTTTCTTCAGATTTGGGGATGGAATGGGGACACAAGGCTTTCCCCTGTGGCCCATGGAGAATAGGGCCTTCCATTCCTCCACCACTACCCCAAGCTCTTCCAATGGCTTGGCCCCAATCCCACTCCCATTGAAGTAGTTGGCCAAATTTACAGTGTGAAAGTCACTTAACCCCTCTGACCTTAGTGCACTTAACTGGTCTTAAACATTTCCTACCATTTTTCCAAGGCAGCAGCATCCCCTGGTGTTTTTACCATCGCTCCATCTGACTCTGCTCTCAGCAGATCTAGACAGCATTGGGATTAGTAATACCAGCACCTCATCTATAGTAGAGCTCTTTCCCACCCTCCCCCCACCCCCACAACAACTGGCAGAGCTGCACTGGTGGGAAATTTGAAGAAATAACTCAGTGAAGACAAATTCCAAAGGGGTAGCCATGTTAGTCTATTATAGAAAGACAACAGAGTCCTGTGGCACTTTTAAAGACTAACAGATTTATTTATCGCATGAGCTTTCGTGGGAGAAAATCCCACTTCGTCAGACGCTTTGAAGATGGGAAACTTACAGAATGCGAGGAAATTAAATGCAGGGGAGTGTATGACATAGGATCAGGTCAGGCTGTAACAGCAAATCAAAATAGGTGTTAGGATTCAAACACTGGGGAACAGCACATAGAGGAGGGTGAGGTCAAATCACTTGTTGTAATGAGAGAAAAATCCATAGTCCCTGTTTATCCCCAAGACAACTGAGTCAAATTTGCATATAAGTTCAAGTTCTGCAGTTTCATTTTACCCACCAATAAAGCAGGGGCAATATCATTCACAAACTTCATGTGGGTGCTGGTGAATTTAATTCATTGCTCTGAGATTCTCTGATCAAAGGATCTATGGAAGTGCAAAGTGGAGTTGTTGTTATTACTATTACATCCAACTGCATGCTTAAAATATGTATGTTGCTTTCCAACTCAAAACAAAAATGATTAGGGGGCTGGGGCACATGACTTATGAGGAGAGACTGAAGGAACTAGGCTTATTTAGTCTACAGAAGAGAAGACTGAGGGGAGATTTGATAGCAACCTTCAACTACTTGAAGGATTGCTCCAAAGAGGAGGGAGCTAGGCTGTTCTCGAGGGTAACAGAGGACAGAACAAGGAGCAATGGTTTCAAATTACAGCTGGGGAGGTCAAGGTTGGATATTAGGAAAAACTTTCTCACTAGGAGGGTGGTGAAGCATTGGAATGGGCTATCTAGGGAGGTGGTAGCATCTCCATCTTTGGAGATTTTTAAGGCTTGGTTAGACAAAACCCTGGCTGGGGTGATTTAGGGGGAGTGGTCCTGCTTTTTAGCAGGGGGTTGGACTAGATGACCTCGTGAGGTCCCTTCCAACCCTATTATTCTATGATTATATGATTCTAGTGCATGGTCCACATAGAGGATAAGAGCCTACTACTGTTGCCAGCTAATGGACTTTCTCCTTTAGCTCAAGTGGTGGAGGTCTCTACTTTTGTGCTTAAAGTCCAGGGTTAGAAGCCCGCCAATAACCTGTGGAAGTGGTCCTTTCACAAATAATAAGGTGTAGGGGTTTGAGTTATTTAGAAGAATTAGAGAAACAACTGAGATCTCAAGCATGCTTTTAGTCACAATGTGTACAGAGCTTAAGTAACTTGCATTTATAATCTTCTCTGTTTGTTTTTCTGCCCGTAGACCTCATATTCCAGTCAGCAAATTAGTGGTTTCAGAGTCTTATGACACATACATAAGCAGAAGCTATCAAGTAACAAAGGAAATCCTAAGTGAATGTAAAGGCAAAGGTAAGTTGTTCTGCCTTTGCTACAATGAGATCTGGTTGCACAATAGTGACCCGCAACAGGAGACAGGCACTCCAGAATAACACTGGCTAGTCACTTTCTCTGTCAAAAATCACCTCTGAATCCTCTCAGGCCACAGACACTAGGGATTCAAGATTGGGTAGGATTGTGTAATTCAAGCCCGTTTCTAGATAAAATATTCTACTGTCTGTTATTACCAGGTCGGTCCATAAGCACAAGCAGAACCCGTTGTTTTAGGGGCTCTACAATGTATGCATGCTGTGCAGAAGAGCGCAGGATGCAAACACTGGCATGTAAAGAGGCTGACTGTTTGTGCATGCCCAACTTGAGACTTTTTAAAAGGGCTTTCTGAAAGTCAAGAGCCTTTAAGGTATGTCAAGTTGGACACTAACAAACTGAGGCACCCAAAAATCACTAGTCACATTTGAAAATCTGGGTCTTACCCCTTCTGCTTGTTTCTCTATATGTTAAACAAGGGTAATACACATCTCACATGAATATTTGAGGAATAATTAGCTAAAGTTTGTAAAGCTCTTGGAAAATGGAAAGAATTGGGTGTAATTACTATAGTATTGCTTTTTTCAACTTTTTCAATTCAGCAAAGTTTTTCTGTTTGAAGAGAGCTGGCTGAGCATTTTTTAAAAACTGAAATTTTGTGGGGGAGAAAACAGCATGAAAATATTTCTACCAGCTCTGCTGCTGTATAGAATCCCTGAAAAGACAGGTGACTGCAAAACAATTTCTGCTCTTTTCAACATTTTTCAGTTGTTCTCGTGAATTTCTTTGAAAATTTAACAACTAGCTGTATGTTGAGTTTTTTTTTAAAAAAAATCATTGTACAATGAAATAAATTCTGGCTGACATTCTAGAACTGAAAAACCAATGGTTAGCATTGCTTCCTCGGTCAGCAGCAGGAGGAGCTGGCCCAGGGCCACATGTGGGGGAGCTGGGGTTAGAGGGGGTAGGGCAGGGCAGCAAGGGAGGGCTGGGAGTAGGGGGAGCAGGGCCACAGAGAGCCCCTGTGGGCCTATAGGGGGCCCTCGCAGGCCTATGGGGGCCTAACAATGGCTATGTCTACACTTACTAAAATTAGTTCGAATTAGTTAGTTCCAACTAACTAATTCAAACTAATTTTAGTTAGTTCGAATTAGCTTAATTCGAACTAGAAAAAATTAGTTCGAACTAAGCAAGTGCCATGAATGGCACTTGCTTAGTTCGAATTAGCGATCCCCATTCATTTCAATGGGCCGGTTAGTTCGAACTAAGAAATTAGTTCGAATTAACATGGCCACATTGGTTAATTCGAACTAGTTAGTTTGAATTAAGCTTTACTTCTAAAGCCCTATTTGAAGTTATTAGTTCGAATTAAGGAAGCCCTTAATTTGAACTAATGAAAGCCTAGTGTAGCCATGGCTTTAGTTAGTTCAAATTAAGCTTCCTTAATTCGAACTAACTTGCCAGTGTGGACATAGCCAATGGGCCTTTGCCTAGGGCAGGGGTCTGCAACCTGTGGCTCCAGAGCCGCATGCGGCTCCTTGGTTACCCCCTTGCGGCTCTGGATCTTCCCCGCCAGGGGGACCTTGTGGGCGGTCTGCTCCAGGCCCCCTGCCACCGGGGATCCTGTGGGCAGCTGCACCAGGCTCCTGACTCCCCACCTCCGGACTTCTGTTCTTACTTCCAGCCTCCCCCCTCCTTCACCAGGGGACCTTGCAGCAGGTGCCTGGGCCCAGCTCCCAACTCCCCCCACCAGGAGGCTACACCTATTTTGGCTCTCAAAGCATTTGGTTATAGAAGGACTTTTAAAAAACGACTCTTCTTATATTTCGGGTTGCCGACCCCTGGCCTAGGGCCTCCAATAGCCAAAGGCCGCCTCTGGATGGATTCTCCCATCAGCATAAGTTAACCACCTCCCCAAGGGACAATAACTAGACAATAACAGATCTTCATTGATCTAGTGCTGGCTACATGTGGTCTGGTTTAACTATGCTACTCAGGGGGTATGGATTTTTCACATGTTGTAGTTATGGTGACCTAACTTTTTAGCATAGACCAGACCTGACTGAAAGTCACAGAGAATCAATCACATCCCTTACTAAACTGTTCCATTAGTTAATTATCCTCACTTTAAAAACCCCGTACTTTATTTCTGGTTTGAATTAGGCATGTAAGCTATAATAGTCAAACCTGGGTGTCTAAGATTAGCTCCCAAATCCATACCTATGCATGTAAATAAAAGTGCCTTGGTGTTCAAAAGTTCACACATTGAAATCAATAGGGGTGTTAGCATCTCTATTAATCAGGGCATTTTTATTAAGCTGACTGAGTAAATTTTAAGCAACCCAGCTTTGACAATGTTGACCAGAAGTAGGGTTGACTACAAAAGTATAGGCATTTTCCATGAAAATATTGAAATGAAATTAAAAGTTTTCTTTTAACTGAAAAGGCTTTTCCTGAGTTTTTCTTTCCCACAAAACAAATTGAAACAAAAATACCTATTTCACCACAAAAATAAATAAATAAAAAATTTCTAACCAGCTAAAAAGCTTTTTTGCCAAAATTCTTGTCTTCTTCACAAACAACTATTTGTTGTACAAAAACCAAAAAAGTGACAAAGAATTTTTGAGTAGCTCACACCTTGGAGATTAAAAAGTGCTAGAAGTATTATTCATAAACAATACTTTCCAATATATAAACTGTGTTGCTCTGTATAAAAGTAAACCTCTCTAAGAGACACAGACTGATAGGATTTGTCTTGGACAGTTGTCCCTATACAGAGCTTTTATTCCTACATCCCAAACAATCTAGATTTATTCATTTTGTTGCAGGAAATAACATTTTGATAGTGGCTCATGCATCATCTCTTGAGGCCTGTACTTGCCAACTCCAGGGGCTCTCGCCTCAGAATTCCAAGGACTTTGTACAGATGGTGAGAAAGGTAATTAACATCAATGGGTAAAGCTCTTCAGATATTAAATAAATAAATAAATAAAATCTTACAGGCTAAAGGAGACTTTGTTTTTAAGTGTCTAATAATTCAGCCCCTTGTTCAAGCTTTGCAGGCTACAGAAATCATGTGAGTATAGAAGATTGGTTTAAGAGGCTTATCTTACATGTCCTTTTTGTAACTGATAACAGGGGATTGAAAACTAGCATACAAAGGGCTGCATGTCTCAACTCCACTTCCATGCTTTTGGGATCGTGGTGCTTTAAGGTTCCTTCTTATGCAGCTTTAAATTGCTGTTTTATTGAAAATGACATTGTGGGCATCCAGATTTATTCCTTTTCCTTGACTTCATGAGATTTATTCCTTTTCCTTGACTTCATGTCAGAAGTCTTCCAGTGTTGTCTGTATGCCAAGCCCACAAACACAACCCAGGGATCTAAAAATCCATCTGCACTCTTTCTGTCTATTATATCATCACCTTTTATTAAACAAGCTGACCCATGTGTTGATGAGTGAGCCAGAATAGAATCCAGGTCACTCTCCCATAGCTTTAGTGACTCTTTATAGGGTTAAGTCAGCCAACAAGACCTGGACATAGCTGCATACAGAGCTGTGTGCTGTACCTTATTTAGTAGAGATTGTAAAGTTGTATATTCACAGTGAAGGCCTTTAAAAAGCATGTCAGAAACACTGATGAACACATAACTGATTTTTGTAGTCTTGTGGTTCAGGTTAACTTGAAATGGAAATCTTTCAGTTTTTCTTGCCAAAATTAAAAACTGAAAAATTTTATTTGTATTTCTTTTCATGTCACACATAACATTAGCTTAGCGTGAAACAAAACCACTTTGGGGGTTTGTTTTGAGAATTATTTTTATCCTTTTTTGCTTTTTTATATTTACTAAATTTCAAAATGAAACATTCTTTCAAAACAAAAAGACAAAACAGTGATGACTTTTTTCCCCAAAACAGTCTTTTTTCTAGCCAGAACTATTTGCTACACTGTTCCCAAACCCATGCATCATTTATGTTGATCCAACACTGCATTTATCAGCAAATAAACTATTACATCTGAAAAATTTCACCTAGTTTTGGTCTCAGTGTTACTCTTGAATCCTGCTGGGTCTCAGATTAAAAGTATCTTCTGAATTAGAGCAGGGGCGTAACCAGACCTGCGTTTCTGGGTGTGCCTGTGAGTCATTCAGGTAGGCCCAGCCACTTCCCATCATGTGACTGAAAGCAGGAAGTTTGGAAGCTGCAGACAATCCAATTGCTAAGTAGCAAGTGGAGCCAGAACAGCAGCAGATGTGCTTTTGCTTGGTTTTTGGTCAGTCGAACTTCTGCCAGCCAAAAAACAAGCAAGAGCCAGGGGGCCAAAGAGAGCATTTTCCCTCACTTGTTTTTTGGCCAGGGGAAGTTAGACTACTAGCCAAAAAACAAGCAAACGTATGGCTGCTGCTGATGCTTCTGCTCCACTTGCTACCTAGCAACTGGAGCATCGTCAGGCAGCTTTTTTCAGCTGGTCACATGCCCAGAAACAGGTCATTCAGGCAAGCAACTAGCCGAAAGCTGCTTGACTCCCGAGACACTCTGGTTACTAGGTGTAGCAAGCAAAGCAGCTGCGAGTGGGGGGTCCTGCTTTCAAAGTGGGTGGCCCTGGCCCACCCATAACTATGCCTCTGAATTGGGAGGGGATGTTCAAAAGAGCCCAAATAACTTAAGAATACAAATTCTGTTGACTCTCAGTGCAACTTAGGCTCTTTTGAAAACTTCACTTTTGCTCCAGAGCTATACCTTCTCACTGCTTTTCTGTATTTTAATATTTCCTAACACAGATTCCATACTTGGGGTTCTGTGCCTGCGAAGAACTGGGAGAGACCGGCATTTGGCAACTCACAGACCCCCCCATCCTCCCTCTCACACATGGACCAACAGGAGGCTTTAACTGGCGAGAGACCTTGCTACAAGAATAGGCAACGCTAAACTTGTAGACAAAAAATGGCCTTTCTAAGCATTGGAGAATGTCTCGTATTTCTTGTGTTTATTGACAGTGGAAAAAATATTGGTAACATATTAGGTGAATTGTTCACAGAAACATTTTAGCATATCACCTATAGAGTCAGTTTTGTGCAAAAAGTTCTCATATATAAAACTAGGTGAATATAAGAAAGGGCTTAATTGATGGAAGAATATAATTATATATCCAAGCTTCCATATTGCAGGAAATCTCTGTTATCTAAAGCAGTGGTTTTCAAACTTTTTTCCTCGGGACCCACTTGAAAAAAACTGTTTATGCCCGTGACCCAACAATTACATCTTTCAGCAATACATTCGAGTCTTTCAGCAGCGGCAGCAGCAGGGGCGCCGCAACCCATTACCTGAGGGGTCTGCGACCCAGTACTGCATCCCGACATGTGGTTTGAAAACCACTGATCCAAAGTGATGTAGCCTGGATACATTTTTCATCTTGAATCGAGCTCAAACAACCAAATTTTCACTGCCTTCTGCATCATGTTAGGAACAACTAGATCTCCGAGGAAATAGTGCATTTTGGGTCTTTTTTGTTTGCAAAATTTGCAGAACAAATATGTGCCATTTTGTTCTGAGCTATGTTGTCACCTTCCCCATTACTCCCAAATTTCACTAAATAGCAGTTTCATGTTCCTCCAAAATAGCTACACTCAAAGAATTCCAAAAGATATTGCCTCACCTTCAGAAGGAAGAGAGTTCTCTATTCCAATTATAGACTAATATCAAACTATTCCTTTCCATTACCGTTTTAGATGCCTGCAGTTTGCAGAGGCCTAAGATACACTGAAGCACATTACATTGATCTGCATCAGAACAGAATTTTGAACTTCCAAGCTGTCAGAGATGAAGTTCTCACATAAAAAAATAGGATAATTTTTGAGTGAAGAACTGGAACAATTTTGCTAAATGGAAATAAAAAAGAGGATTCCAAATTTGATTTTCTTGGCTGAAATTCACCCATGCAGAAGACCAGCATAAAACCATATGCACCACTCAAATCTAGCTTTTGACTTCACAACAGGGTTTTATGTGACACATGGACCTTTTTTTGCTGGTTTCTCTATATAGATGCAAATTTCACCCTTTTGTGAATATTTCTCACATTCCTAGTGATGTTCTACAGTAATCAGTCTTCATCAATGATAAATATGAGGTTAAAAAGATAGGTTAATAATTCAGATGTAAGGTGGGGGATTATTTTTGTGCAGTTTATTGGTTTTCGGATTTTCCCCTTCTGTTTCTTTAACATTTTAAGTGCCACCTGTCAAGCGTAGAAAGCAGAGCTGATAAACAATACATTGTGATGATAAAAGCAACATGAGGTAATCTGTTTCATACTGAAGTCATGAGGAACTGCTATAGTAGCTCAAGCTCTGTAGTCCTTTTAGCCTAGCATCCTTTCTTTGACAGTGGCCAGTATCAGCTGCTTCAGAGAAAGGTGAAAGAAAGCCCATAATGGGAAGATACAGAACAATTATAACCTGCCTCCAGGAACATTCCTTTCTGACCCACAATAACATGAGATTACTTTATGCCCTGAAGCATGAGGGTTCCCAAACTATTTTATAAAAATATTTACTATTTTAGGCCCCAATCCAGAAGTAAGTGGGAATTAAACACTGTCCTGAATAGCGTTGTTTTCCAAGCCATAATACAGAATATTCTTGTTATCCATATAGATGTCCAGGTTTCAGGCATGAGTGAGTTTAATCATGTAAAATGCTAGGCCTGGCAGTAGCAGAATTCCCATCAACTTCAGTAGAATTGGGATGTGGCCTCGTATTCCATATATCACAGTGACCTAAAATAAGAGAGCCCAATCTTTCATTTGTGATGCAGATAAAAGGCACACCAGCTTCAATAGGAATTTTGCCCTGTGGAAATGGCAAGATCAAATCTTAAGGTTTTTAGCTTAGCTTGGTCTAGAATAATTTTAGCTAGCTTATGATGTGGACCTTGCCAAGAAACGTACAGTAGATTCTGTACAGAATTTAAGTTACAAAACCTCATTTTGTGCAATATGTACATTGTCATGAACCTAACAGTAGTCTATTATTTGTACATTTATAGTATATGAAATACATAGTACGATATCCATAAATGCATTATAATACCAGGGATGTATACTGAAAAGTCAGGGAGATAACTTATGTGATGACAGAAAGAATCTGCATTAGTAACTGAACTGCATCAGTATCTATGCAGTGATATTGCTGTCACTTTTTTATTTTAACTATAATTTAAACTATTTTTAGCTGTGTACAGACATTCTGAAGAGAATTTACTGCTTCTTCTCCATCATACTTACGTACCACAAACTCACAAAGGAGTTTATTTAAATAAATGAATAAACAGACAATCAAACCAAAAATAATTTGGGTTTCACTGTATACTTAAAGTCTGATGACAAGTTCCAAAGGGGTAGCCGTGTTAGTCTAGTTCAGCAAAAACAAACCAGGAGTCTGGTAGCACTTTTAAAGACTAACAAATTATTTGTTGCATGAGCTTTCGGGAGAGAAAATCCCACTTTGTCAGTGGGATTTTCTCCAACGAAAGTTCATGCGATAAATAAATGTGTTAGTCTTCAAAACTGCCACAGGACTCCTTGTTTGTTTTATTTAAAGTCTGTTAACCACTTACCGTTTTGTGCTGCAGGCTTACAAGAGGTTGGGTAACATGTAAAATGGTGACAAACTATCTGCATTTGACCACTGTTAAGCAGCATTACAGGAATTTGTTTAGACGGTAGCATGTAATAGGTATGGAACAAAACTTGTAGACATAGACCATTCAATACTGTTGTAACGGATCTTTGCATAAAGTATTTGAAAAAAAGTATTCTGTTTGAGAAAGGGAAAAATATGAAAACATTCTCTTATAAAAGTATATTTTTGGATGTTTGGGAAAGTATTTTGGCAATTGTTCTCTGATCTCACATCTGAGTTTCAGGTCAGGAATCTCAGAAAAAAATCTTGGTTTTTTTTCCAATATGTTGTTGTCTAATAACAATTTTGCATTAAGGAAACTGTAGCTCATAAGACTATTAAAAATGCATCTGACATTATTTAAATGCATCACACTGGGAAAACCTTAGATATTTTTAAAATATTTTAAATTAGAATGTTAAGGAAAAAAGAGCATCACTGCTTATATTTTGGTGCATTGCTGCGCCTTAATATGTATTTAACCTATTTTTAGTGTCTTGCTCTAGGGAAATGTTGGCCTGATGCAGCTGAAATTAATGGAATTCCTCCCCTTGACTTCACTGAAGTTATATCAGGACTCACCAGTTCAGTCTGGATCCACAAGCAGTAACAAGAGTTCTTAAATTCTTGTGCAGCCCCTCAGTTAAGTAATAAGACTGGAAATCTTGTGAGAACAAATTGTCCTTGAGAAATTCCTAATTTGAAGACAGTTAGGTACAACATGAGAATTAGTGGTACATGGCTGGGGTCTAGCACAGCAGTAGGTAAGGGGTGACACCCAGAAGCCATGAGGGAACAAAAAGAGTAAATTATTTTTATATCATTTTGTCATTTTCTATTTGATTTGATCAACTGATTCAGTAGGATTCAACTGATGCCTCCATGATTTCATAGACCCTGAGTCCAATACATAGATTCTTTGCCTTTACCTGAATGTTTTGCCTGTACACCCTCCCTTAAATGGAACGGTTTGGGTTGTCACAGTCATAGACCCTGATTCTGCAAGCTAGGTTGACCAGCTGTCCTAATATAAGAGGCTTTGTCTTATATATGCAACTAAACCCTTCTCATTCTCCCCCCAAAACAATGTCCTGATTTTTCATGCTTGCTCTCAGATCATCCTTCTGGAAGCTCTCACATGCAGGTGTTCTTCTTGCCCTACACAGAGCCCACTAAAGGATATTAAACCTGACCCAGAAGACTCTAGAGTCTCTACCACCCAGACTGTCACAGTTCCCAGTAATTTCAGCAAAGTATCACTTTGTCCATTGTGTGTAGGAATATTCGGATGTTTTAATGCAGACATCAGGTGCTACATTTTCATGAGTTTTCCTCATTATCAGTGCACAGGTAGCTACAGCAGATTGCTTATGCCCTCCAAGTAGTTATCAGACCAAGTCCTCAGCTGGCATAAACAGGTGTAGTTCCATTGAAATCCATGGATTTATGTCCATTTTACATCAGCAGACGATGTGGCTTATTTCTAGAATGTGATGTTTTTCATTACATAGAATTTGAGCAAATTTAGAATAAATGGCCACCTGATGACTAGGAAGCATTATTTCCCCCTGTGGAGTTAGTTTCTTTTTTAATATTACTATTAAAGTGATTGTCTGTTAGAACCAAAGAATGAGTTATTTAAAAATAGTTTTGTGGAAAAAAAAACAAAAAAAGTTGTAATTTTGCAAAACAAAAAACAACAAAGCCAAACAACAACAAAAGGAGAAATGATTCCAGAGTGGTATTACCCTACTGTATTGTTCTATCAACAGACCTGGCTCCCACAGGTTGTAATACCATAAAGACTTAGACATAATCTGCTTAACTGTGTTCTGCGTGCATCAATTTAAAAGAGGATTTAAGGGTGCAGTTTGTGCATAGCATTATTATTAATAGCCTTTCCACTAAACTAGCTGTTGGTATTTCATTTCTATTGCATAGAACCATTTGGAGTTAACGGCCTAATCCAAAGCCCATTGAAGCCACTGGAAAAATTTCTAATGACTTCAGGGCTTGGGATCAGGCCCCACAAGATCTGATACTGTTGAATGCTCTTAGCGGCCTCTGAGTTCAGTGGAAGTCGAGGACACTTTACACCTGGAAGGATTGGCCTTTTAGTCCTAATTCAGGAAAACATTTAAGCATGTGTTTAAATTCTATTGACTTCTGTGGACATTAAGCAGGTACTTAAAAACATTCCTAAAGTGGGGAGCTTTTCCTGAATTGGGGCCTAAATGAAGATGGATTTGGATATGTTCAGGTCTATCTTATTGCAAAAATCCTTCTTTGTGCAGTGAACTAGGGCATATGCTCTGAGACTGATGTACCTGCATTGCTACTTGAGTAGATCATTTAAAAACAGCAATGAACTGCTCCTTTGAATTTACACTAAATTACAAATGTACTCAAATATAGATGAATTGCAGTTCATTTTAGCATCCTTTACAGCAGAGACGAACGCTACACAAACACTCCTGTGAACTCTCTAGTAGCACCTAGAATTTGCATTTAAATTGCAGCCCTGTAGATGCATGCAGAAGATAGAAGGAAAATCTCAGCAGCTCATGCGTGGTGCGTGGGGAAGATTTACTGTCTACTTAAGTTAACATTCATTTTAAGAAGAGAGATGTAGGCTATTTTAGTCAGACAGTTGCCAAATAATTTTCACCTTTAAACACAGTACTGAAAATTGATTTGCAGTACTTCAATAATTAAAATGTATTGACAATCCATAGGAAAATGAATGATTACAATGGAAAGTCTAGTGGTGACAAATGTAGAGGAAATCATTTGATTCTTAAATACATATGAAATTATGCTAGTAGCAGACATTTACAATGATGTATGAATGAATAATCAAACTGTCAATGCAATTGACTGCACACAGTCTAATATGCCACTTGTTGTCATTGCTGCCTCAAATACCTGAACACATTTACTGATTGAGTATTTATGAACTATTCATGTAATAGAATGGAAATACACGACCAAATTCTTTTTATTAACTTGGGAGGGGGGTGTTTTTGGTTTTTTGTGCCACTAAGAAAGTACTTTCTGAACTTTCTCTCTGTGGGTAGTTCTAAAAACTTGATGTTATCAATGGATGCATTTTTTTCATTTTCAAACTGTTGTATTGTTATTTTTCACTATGTTTTCAGTGTGATCTGATTGTATTTATTTGAGAAAGACATTTGACATTTTAAAAACTTGTATTGCCAAAAAATTTGCTATAATTACTTGTGACATCGGTATTTGTTTTGTTTTATTTTTTAAATCTTCTATTTCAATTGCTAACAACTGTTGAAACTACCATGCCATTTTAATTTGCTTGTTACATTAAATGGATTTCTCAAAGGTCAAACAAAAATGGCTCACATATGATTTAACAAAGGACATGCATCCTTCCTATTTCATATTTTCCCACTCTATACATACCTGCAAGGAGTGAATCTGAAAGTGATTGTTCAGGTAAAAAGTGTGGGTGATATACAAGCATGTGGAGAGAGCAGAGAGCTTTGGCGGGATTTGCTGTTGCTCTCCCATGGGTCAATTGCACCCTGCGTTTTTTGGATATTTCAAGTTGGCAACTCCCTATTCAAAGGCAAAATTTTTCATGTGCCCCTTACATTTACAATTAAAGAAAGAGTAAAAAATGTATTACTGATAAGCCTAGATAAACAAATACTGTTTGCTTGTTTTCAAAGGACTGAGAGAACCTTGAATGGTAAGGACTTGCAAAGAGTTTTTCTTTATATTAGATTGTAATCAAATTTTCAACCCCTCATGCCTCTCGATAGCCTTTTTGTGATCTGATCTTGACTTACCTCCTTCGATTGCCTTGCCACTCAGTGATGAGACAGCTTGTATGACAGTTCATATCTTACTTCTGAGCGGAAAAAGGAATTAACTCCTAGTTAAAAATTTTTACTTTGTTTTTGTACAGGTGAAATTTATTCCCTGCGGAAACAAATGGCACAAGTCTTACTTAAGTTCAGTTTTGATGGCCCACTGCACAGAGGTCATTTTTCATTCAGCTTGGAGGGCCTCGCGATTTGGGGCCCAATCTGTCTTCCATTGGTTTCAAAGGGATTTGGATAAGGTCCTGGGACCCCTTTGCACCCACAGGGGTGTCTACACTTGTAAATTAAGACGACTTAAGCTTGCTTAAGTCGACTTAAGTTTGCTTAAGTTGACTTAATTTACTCTGCGTCTACACTACACTTTCCTTAAGTCGACTTAAGCAGCTGCTTAAGTCGACTTTACTAAACCTCATTTTAAGTCGACTTTGCTGGCTAAGTCGACTTTAGAAAGTCAACTTAGCCAGTGTAGATGTGGAGTAGCCCTAAGCTCCAGGGCTTCCCCAGTGCCCTCCCTGCCGGGGTGGCTGGGACCCTGCCCCTATGCCCTGCCAGGGTCCCTTTGCCCCATTGTACCAAGGTACAATGGGGCAAATGCTGAGCCCCCTGGCACTTGACAAAGGGTGGCCCCCCCCGCCACCGTGGACCTGTCCCAGGTCCACCTAGCCCCTAGAAGTTGACCTAGGTGTCCAGTGTGGACACTCTAGGTCAATTTTGTAGGGTCCCCTCTAAGTCGACTTAAAATTTGAGTGTGGACATGCTAAGTCAACTTTGTTAGGTCGACTTACGTAAGTCGACTTAAATTAACAAGTGTAGACATAGCCACAGTTACTTCAGAAGCAGATCTGGGTATGCAGGATTGGAAGCACCAGTTGTGACCTATAGAGATACAGCCTGTGAAGTAAGGTATCCCCAGTTCCCCCCAATATTAATATTATCACACACATCCACTTTCATCCTTTGCTTCTTGACCAGCTAATTAACATTGTGGCCTAGCATTCCATTTTCTGGTCAAGCAGATTCTTTTATGATTGCAGTGATGAAAGCCATGCACACTGTTCAGATGTCTGAAAACCTAATGGGAAAGTTTCTAACAAATTGGCTGCTTAAGCAATGAAAATGCATAATATAGTTACAATTAAGATTAATCCTATACATCCAAATGTGTTCCCCATGAATGTGTGCAGTCTATTCTAATCAAACTCATAGACTCATAGGCTATGTCTACACTTGTTAATTTAGGTCGACTTAGCTAAGTCGACTTAACAAAGTCGACTTAGCATGTCCACCCTCAAATTTTAAGTCGACTTAGGGGGGACTCTACAAAATCGACCTAGAGCATTCACACTGGACGCCTAGGTCGACTTGTAGGGGCTAGCTGGACCTGGGACTGGTCCACGGTGGCAGGGGGGGCACCCCTTGCCAAGTGTCAGGAGGCTCAGCCTTTGCCCCATTGTACCTGGGTACAATGGGGCAAAGGGGGACAGGGACCCTGGCAGGGCATAGGGGCAGGGTGGGCAGGGCTCTGCCCTGCCCTGTGGGGGGCACGCTAGGCTCTCCCTGTGCCAGCCACCCTGGCAGGGAGGGCAATGGGGAAGCTCTGGAGTTCCCTAAGTCAACTTAGAGTTGACTTAGGGGTACTCCACGTCTACACTGGCTTAAGTCGACTTTAGAAAGTCGACTTAAGCCAAAAGTCGACTTAATTTTTCCTTAAGTCGACTTAAGCAGCTGCTTAAGTCAACTTAAGGAAAGTGTAGTGTGGAAGCAGAGTACATTAAGTCGACTTAAGCAAGCTTAAGTCGACTTAATTTACAAGTGTAGACGCACCCATAGATTTTAAGGACAGAAGGGACCAGTACGATCATTTAGTCTGACCTCCTGCAAAATGCAGGCCTCAAAACCTCACCCACGCACTCCAGACATAGTTGCCTCTTTAACAATTAGCTATTTTTGACAGTATAAATCACAATTGCGCTTAAATGTTTTGCTTCCACCGAGTACACTCCTGTTGATGTCTTCTTGGAAATGAACATAACTCAGCTCTTATGCTAGCTGTGTAAAAATAACCCCAGCCCGGATAGACCTGATTTAAGCGTTGCTGTGTGACAAGATGGGATATATATGGAGCATCTAAAACTTTGATGCACCTAGGACTGCTGTGGCAAATTTCAGCCATACTTAGGAGCCCTATCCTGAGAGGTGCAAAGCACCAGCAAGTCTAGTAAACTTTAACAGGAACTGCAAGGGCATGACGTTTTCAATTAAAACCCACACACAGACATATTTACCTGGACTTGTATCTCCCATGATAACAGGCATCGCTTGCTAGATGAGTTCACCAGCAACAAAAACAAACCCCATCTGGAATTCACACACAGCCGCTTTCAAAGAAGTAGCTGACCTGGGGACTGAATGCACCTCAGTTTCCAAAATACTCCAGAGATGTGGATCAAAATGCAGAATTGGGCTCAGGCTCTGACTCCTCCAGATCCACAATGCCTTATCGGAGGCTTAACAGATACCTCAGACCCCCCAAAGCTGCACTTTGGGGGCCATAAAAGAAAATCCCTCTGTATTAACATTATCCTACTACAGTCTTACAATGCATATATCTAGGGGTACGTCTACAATGGTGCCTTAGGTCGACCTAAGGACGCTTAGGTCGACCTACAGAACTCTGCATCCATACCGGGCACTTGCTAAGTCGACTTAAGTGCTTCCGTAAGTCAACTTAATAACACCACCTATGAAGGTCAACTTAAGGCTTAAGTTGAATTCATTAAGTTGACTTAAAGCCAGCGTGGATGGGTATGTCTACACTACAGTCGACTTAAGTCAGCTTTACGTGTAGATGCCCCATTAAGTCGACTTAACAAGCGTAGACATAGCCAAGGGCACTTATTTGTTCCTCATCACCTCAGTAATCTGAGCCCCTCAGAGTCTTTTATACGTCTATCTTCACCAAGGCCCTGTGAGGCAGGGCAGTGCTATTATCCCTGTCAGACACATGGACAGAGACACTAAGAAACAGGCTTGTAAAGGTGTTCAGGCACCTCAAGATTCAGCAAGGTGCCTGTTGGGAGTTACAGCAGCTCACCATTTTTAAAATCTTTAGGCACTTACACAGCGTTTAAAACCTGGCCCTAAATCCCAAGGTCACACAGGAAGCTTGTGGCAGAACAGATGCTCAAACCAGCTCTTCTGAGGCCTAACCACTGAACCTTCCTTCCTCCACAAGTTCCAGTCCTTTGCAGCCAGACTCCCGGTGCAAAGCAGATTTAAACCTGAGGATTCCCTCAGCAAAGGCTTCTTGCAACCCCTTAATGCTTCTCTCGGGGCTCTATATTTCTTTTCCATCATCTCCCTCTCCTACCTTTTCCCACAGAGCATAAGTGGAATGCTGTACCTACAACATTTGAGACTAAGTGGGCACAGAGTCATAGTCTCTAGCTCCTGTCAACCCACCGTCAGAGGCAGCTTTTGGGGTAGGCGAAGCAGGCGGATGCCTAGGGCCCTGAGCTGTGAGGGGCCCCGTCGCCTGCTTCGCCTACCCCAAAAGCTGCATCTGCCTTGGTCAGCAGCAGGAGGAGCTGGACTCAGGGGGCCAGGGCAATGGGGTGGGGAGCTGGGGCAAGAGGGAGGGCATGGTGGTGAGGGGGGGCTGGGGTGGGGGGAGTGGGCCACAGAGCCCATGGGGGACCCGACAATGGGCCTTTGCCTAGGGCCCCCAATAGCCAAAGGCCGCCTCTGCACACCGTTTAATAATTTTAGAACACACAGGGTCACACAGCTCTCTCACCGGGGTCATGGCAAAGGAAACAACCCAGCAAGAAGACATGAGGGTAGGTGGGAACAGCAGAAAAAGAAGAGGGAGGCCATGACCTCAGTGCTGATGAAGTCATGGTAACTCTGCTCCCCCCCCATTGAAAAGGAACAGACTGCAAGTCTGCGCTTCTAAAGTGAAGAGGAAGTTTGTGCAGCATAGCAGACAGATTACGTTTACATCCCACAACATGACTTTCACCAGCGTGCTCTGTATTCTAGCTTTGTTACCACTGCAAGGTAAGCAACATTGACTGCATTCTTTAATTGCCAGGTTTAAAAGATTTTAAATTGCGTTATTTTGCTTATAGAACTTCACTGCACCACCTGCTCAAGTGCTTCTATTATGAACTGCATCACCAAGCTTTTCAATGGGATCTCCTGTCACATAGGGCTACTAAATTTCAGCCAGCTGTTTACCTCAATAATAATCATTCACCTATAAGCCTTGGAAACATGGTGTAGGGGATAGAATAGCCAGGAACTGCTGGATTCTCATCCTAGTTCTGACCTTAACTCACAAAATGGCTTTAGGTGAATTCCATCTCTTTACCTCTGTTTGCCCATCTGTAAAATAGGGCTAATGGCAGCTATCTTGCAGGTAGCTGCAGGGGTAATCTAGCCTTGTTAATGCTTTAGAGAGTGCTTTGAAAACAGAAAGCGCTATACAAATGTTCAGTATTAGTACCCCTACTACAAGATGTATCCCTGTTATGCTTCAGTATGTATGCCTGTTATATTGCTACCCTGCGCCTCAACACTCATACACCTCAGCAGACGATGTCAAACAAGGACAAGATATAAATAAAGGAAAATGCAAGTCAGTGATCTGCATTTAAGGATGCTTATAGGTTCCATTTGTGATCTTTGCACTGACTCCAGCATGAACCCCAGAAGGACAGTTTCTCCTCATCTCTTGACAAAGATTTAAGAGTAGAAACAGCAGTAAGGTCTCATTTACTGAGATTTTGGTAATAGTGCCAAATACAGTACTGTTCCTTTACAAATGCATTATGAATCGGAGTCCAAATTAAACCAAAGAGACAAAGTACATTTCACATTACGCTGTCCTTGGAGTGGGGGGTGTTGTTTTTGCCTGTGTTTGTTAACTAAGTGGTTCTTTCAGAACTGCTCATTTTTGTCTTAAATTAATGTATATGGTTATCTTGGTATTTGCAGTGTTCCTGATACTTACTCTAGGAATACACAGGGAATATGGTGAATCCTCAGATCATAGTATTAACTTATTATCTAAGGCAACTGACAAGCTTTTGGGAGCCAACCATCGTATTGTAATTTACAAAATCCCATTGTGCATACAATAGATTTCTCAGAGGTCGTTGTAAATTAACAAGATTTCACTGTATGATTAAACATATCATAGGTAGGGCCCCATGTATTCTGCAGTTATTAAATTTGCCACAAAATTCAATCCTTCCAGGAGAATTGTGCTTTCACCTTTTATTTCTTTGCAAATAATGTTTCTAGCCCTTATAGTTGTAAAGATAACCCTGAAAACAAGAACTGAGTGTAAACTATCGCCATGTCATCTGTCTGAGTCTGCAGGCGGTCTGAAACAATAGCTCTGAGGTGTTATTCATTCCAGTCCTGCTGCCTATTGCTCTCCCGTTTTCCCCAGCAGGAGGAATGAATTTTATTACAGTGCACATTCTTTGTAGTCTTCTATAGAACCTGGTAATGGGATGCTCATGGACACAGCTTGTGGCCAGCTTGCAGTCAGGAAGATGGCAAAGGGATATAAGATGGGATTCCCAAAGGGGCAGCTGCCAACACCCAGGGGCCTGAGGCAATGAGCCATTGAAACTGGCTACCAGATTCACTCCTTGCCAGGGAAAACCCATCCTCCAAAATAGCCAACAAATTTGAAATCAGAAAATATATGCAATTATGAGCTAGAGTTGTTTCTGTTTGAGTGAGGGTTGGCAGAAGGATGGGAATGAAGGGCATTTCACGGTGTCTGAATAAATTCACATCCACAGCACTTGGGTAGTAATGAAATTCAGTCCCAGTGTGCCCACAGATTTTGCCTTACCCAGGTGACTTAATTCCCAACTCTTCTGTGGAGGATGGCACAACTCTGGTGGAGTAGGGCTGGCAGGGGCTCTCTACCAGCTAATGCATTAAGAGCACCCACTAGAAAAGAGGGGAAGCAACTTATTCATAAGGGGAACCAACTAAGATAACACTGCTACTGGAAGCATCAACACGAATTGAGTTATTCCACAGGTTCAGCAAGTGGGAGAGGGTGACAGAACAACCTCCAACACTACCATCATTTTCCCCACCTGCCCTGCTTTCTCCTACCCAAAGATCCAAATCCCCATGGAGGAGTTTCCATAGGGCCATGTGAAGGGAGAAAAATGCTGCTGGAAAGGCCTTCCCTCCAACTGCAACCACACTGCCCATTACACCCAATGGGGTTTCTGTCCTCCTCATCCCATTCATGGAGATGGAGGAGACACCATCAGGCCTTTGGCTAGTCAGAGTAAACTCACTGAGGAGATACTGTGCAAAGATGAATGATCTACAATGCCCAGTCGTCTGGGAACCCAACAATACCACTGTTCACTTCAGATTAGAGATGGGCCCCAGTCCTTGTCAGTGGTTGAGGAGCTCTTGATACAACATGAGGAAGGTAAGTTGGTTTCCTCCAAGTACCAATGGCTTGAAGGAGTCATTAAAACAATTGGGGCTCAATGGGGCACAGAGATAAACCTGAATGCATCCCCTATGCTGTCCATAGGGAGTAGGGCCACAGGATTATCTCCTTATACTGGAATGTATAAATAGCCCAGCTCATTATAATTTTTTGTGGCCAGCTACAATTGCTTTAAGACCATTGTGCTAGAAGAACAGTGCAGTACTGCACCCTGACAGGGAAGGAAATTTGGCCCATGGCTGGTAGACATCCCACTGTCTCATATGGAAACTTTGTGTGTGTTCTGTTCTGAGGTTTAGTCTTTTTTTGTTTGTTTATTTTTTAATGCTTTCCTATTTAAAGCCTCATCTCTCTTACCTCAAAGAGTCTGATCTGACAGACCCCCCGCTCCGACGTTAGTGACAGGAAATAGTAAAAATGCAGAAAGGCCCTGTGGAAAACCACAGACGAGGCTACCTCAGCTACTCAAACAAGAGGAAGCTGGTGATGTACTTCTTTATAGATGGAACTATGGAAGGCTCAGAAAAGGCATGTTTGCTTTTGCCAATTGGCCTGTGGCAATTGCTTCTATGTGCCATCGCAACTGAAAACTAGCTTACTGTTATTTCCAACATATATGGAGCCTTTTCACTTCAAAAACAGTTTAATACTGGGAGATAGAAATGACATGAAAAGTAAAACAAAACTAAGGCTGAGCCATTTAAATGGAACAGAGATTGCCAGCAAAAAGCCTTCAATAGGAAAGCACCAACAGAATCAACTTCTTCCTCAATCATAATTTCACTTTCCTTGGTGTAATTTTGGTCTCTGCCCTGCAGAGACATTAAAATGTTTAATGAAAAGCACAACGTATTCATGGTTTTCACTATTTCCTTCTTTCCTACAAAGGCATCCATAAAATAGCCCAGCTCATTATAATTACGGATGCAAATTCAGCAGCCAAAAATCAGATCCATTGAATGAAATGAATTGAATGATTTGCAGAGGTGTCATAGTGTTGAGCAATGGGGTCATCACATAATCAGGAAGAATTAGAAGCTACTAAAGCATCCTACTTTATAGATTCTCTAACCATCTGCATACAGATCCGGAATTTATTATTGCTTCCATTGCAATAGCTGTGTGTGAACTAGACACTGAGGCCATGTACACAACATCACTTTATCGCACGATAAGGTTCCTTACCGCGCGATAAAGCTTGGAGTGTACACACGAGCATTTTCCCTGTTGCGTGGCAACACCCTCTTGCCCCGCAACAGTTAAACCACTCAAATCGAGAGCGGTTAGGCTTACCACGGAACAGCTGTTCCACGGTAGGGCTCATGTGTACAGATTTTCCGATTTAGACAGCCTCCGGAAATGTCCCAGAGTGCCAATCGAAGCCACTCTGGGACACTGGAGCTGTCAAATATGTCAATTTCACTGCTCTAGCTGAGCAGTGAAATTGACATATATGTGAATTTCACTGCTCTAGCAGAGCAGTGAAATTGACTATTACTGGAGCTTCCAGGTTCTGCGGCTCCGGGGGATTGGCCCCCTGGACTGGGGGCTCCTGCTTGGGAGCCCCCAAGCATAGGTGGCTTCAGCCCCTCTGCCTGCTACCAGGGCTGGGGGCTCCCAACCGGTGCTGAAGCACCAGCCCCCTAGCTCAGCCGCTGGGCTTCAGGTGGCGGCGGGGTTGCACGCTGAATTCAGTCCTTAGGTCTGTTGAGCCAGCACTTCTTATTGGCATGAGATTCATTCTCAGGGCTTATCTATAGGGCAGCATTTACCAGTATAATTCCCTGAGTGCACGCTTATTCCAGACTAGAAGTGTCTACATGAGGAGTTATACTGGTATAACTATAGCTGTGCAATTATACCAGTATAGCAGTTACACCAGTAAATCTCCCTCTGTGGACAAGCCTTTTTCAAAAAACTAGCAGGTCCAATGGTATCATGATGGTACCTTCTAATGATTCTAATGATTAATAACTAATAGGGCTCTTTAATCAGGACAGACAATTGGTTTGTATTGGATGAGTCACTCCTTCATGTAAAAGTAGCAGGTTGGCATACTGCACTGTGGGAAATGCTCTCAATTTGTCTCATGTTGCTTTCACAATTGTTTTTCTCTGGCAGGGGATTTTCAAGAGGTTCACACTGAAAGGGTCACTGTGGAGGAGGGACAGGATTTAACACTACCCTGCGTTTTTCACGGAGGCAATGAATCTGCCCTGCAGTGGTTAGACCCTTGGGGGTTTGTTATTTTTCTAAACAGTCATCGAGGTAAGTGTCAAAACCTGCACCCAGGTTACTTTCCATTTGGCAGGAGACAGGAAAGTCCAACTATGACTGACCCACCTACTGCAAGCTCTGACTCATCTACAGGCCCACCATTTAGAGCTTGTACATTAGTCACTTTCCTACAGGAAGCTGATGATATGGAAACCCCACCAGAGCGGTTTGCAAATGGGGCTTCAGCCAATAAACTGTATTACCACTAACACCATTATCCCAGCTCAAAAATCCCACCACGGTCTGAAAAAACCTACGTACGCTATAGATTTTTTCTGGTTTAGCTCAGATGGACATTTCAAGTGTTCCTTGTTTAGAATGCACATTAGTTTTTAACTTATTAAAAAAAAATTTCATAAAAAGCTGCTGAATGCTATAACCATGAGATAACTAACTGATGCCAAGAAACCCATCTTTACTACTAACTTGTCATCCTTTGCCCTACACCTGTCTGTCCCCACTTCCATCTTGTCACTCCCAGATTGTGAACTCTTTGTAGCAGGGACTGTCTTTGTTATACTTATTAGTACAGAGCCTAGCATAGTGGGCTCTGATCACTCTTAGGGGTGCTAGGTGCACCAATAATGACTGGGAGTTTTCAAAGGGAATCCAGCACCTAATTCCTATTGAAATTCAGCATGAACTTCATACCCAACTTTTATGGGTCCTTTTAAAAAATTCAGCTAAAATCAGTATCAACATGAATGCGAGGTGGAGAACTACAAAATTTATTGAATAAATTATCTGATAAATACATTTGCCAAATAATTTATTCAATAAATTTTGCACATATTTCAGAATGGACTATATGGTGAATTTTAAAAATATTTATTATTTATTATAATTTTTGCCCTGTGCTGACTGTGAATAGGATGTAGGCTTTTAAATCACATATATGCTTTAGAAAATGTTGTCCAATTCAGTTTAACAATGTGAAAGAGGTGTTATACTAACTAAAGATGTAAAAATTACACCAACACTTTGATCCCAGATCTTCAGCTGCTGTCAATCTACATAACTCCATTAAAGTCAGTCAAACTCCACTGATTTTGCAGCAGCTGAGGATTTGGCCCACAGTCTATTCCTCTACAAAGACATGTGATACTCTCTTCATAGGGTGTAATATTAAACTGATTCTAAATATGAGGATTAGTGTTTGTAAAGTATTTGATAAAGCCAAAGCACCAGTATTTTTGCTTTTTTCCCCTCCCATATTAATGGAGAAACAAAACTTTATGCCAAATGTGGAGACTTGCATTCTCAGTCTTATCACCATAAGGCTCTCTTCAAAGAAGCAACATGGCACATAGCTCAGTGAATCATTTTCTTAATCCATATGGCAAAAAATTAAACACGACTAACCAACTAGCTTACATACACACACACACACAACAGTGATTTGAAAATTAATTTTCATTTTTTATATTTAGCCCTTTCCAGAAATTAATATACAACTTTGATTCCATGACTAGCCTAAACATTTTAAAGCTTTAAAAAGCCTGAGCTAAAAAATAAATTTTTAAAACAAATTTCTGAGGTTCTTTAGTCTCCCTAATAGAGGCCCATTTCCTCAATTTCAGTTCACTTTAAAGGCAGACAGTTACTTTCTGTGTTGTGATTGCGGTAACAGATGATAGGACCTTCTTGACTCAACCACAGGATTCCCCTGGCTCACACGGGGAAGAGTGAAGGATTGTCTTGTAAACCTAAAGAGATATTAATATGCTGAGAGCTGGATATTCCGGGAAGGTGACTTGTTAAAGAGTAACTAATCAGGCAAGACAAAGAACAGATGCATTAATACTTCAAGATTGAGACATGGAGTGTTGTTATTCCACCCCTTTTACAGAATGGGAAATAGGCCCATCATGGTGAGGCGGGTGCATAAAGTTATACAGCGTGTCAAACTCAGAAAGGAGAACAGAACCCAATTCTCTGCTGTCTTAGCTCTTTTCTATGTTCACTGGATCACGATAAAGCCCCTTCCATGCTGACAGGGCAGGATTATCACAAGGGCTAAAGGAGCTGAAACCCTGGCCCTCGGCCGAAAGGGGGGCCCTGGGCTCCAGACCCTAAAACCCCTACACTAATCCGGTGCCCCCTGGCCTGCTCAGCACCCGCCCCTGAGCCAGCTGGTCGGGGTGGGCCAGTGCCTGCTTGCTCTGTCCAAGGGGCGGGGCCGGCTAGCGTGGCCTCCGTTCCAGCCCAGCGCAGCTCTCCAGGGCCTGTGGCCCTGGGGGGCTGCATCAGGGGCTGCCACACTATGCGCTAGCCAACCCCACTCCCCTGCCCTGGGCAGACAGGCTGAAGTAGGGCCAGGGCAGGAACATCCTCTAGTCTCAGCCCCCCAGACCCCCCCTCCGTGACAGGGGGCAGGGGCCCGGCCCCCGTGGTCGGGGGAGCAAGGTGGGGGGAGAGCCCCACAGTGAAGGGAAAACTTGGGGCCCTCAGGCCAGTTAATCCATCCCTGCATGCTTTCTCTTCATAATCCTCCAAACATTTGCTGAAATTTACCTCTTCAGAGACTTCAAGGATTCAAATTACCACAGTGTCTGGAGAGAGACCCCAGAAACAAACATCAGTGAATTTAATCTCACAACCCTCCCCAGAGCAGAGAGGTCTAAAAGGAGGCAGGGTGGCCTAAGGCAGTGGTTCTCAACCAGGGGGTACATCAACTCATCTAGATAATATTTGCCTAGTTTTAAAACAGGTTACATAAAACCACTAGCATAGTCAGTACAAACTAAAATTTCATACAGATGACTTCTTTATATTGTTTTGTACATTATGCACTGACATACAAGTACAATATTTATATTCTAATTGGTTTATTTTATAATTATAGGGTAAAAATGAGGATGTAAGCAATTTTTCAATAAGCATGTGCTGTAACACTTTTGTATTTTTATGTCTGGTTTTGTAAGCAAATACATTTTCAGTGAGGTGAAATTTGGGGGTATGCAAGACAAAGACTCCTAAAAGGGGTACAGTAGTTTGGAAAGGTTGACAGTTACTGGCTTAGATGCAGTGCTTCTCAACCTTCTGCGGGTCGTGATACACTTGGCAGCATATTGCAACACTATAGGACATATCAGCCATCTCCTTGGCTCTCCACAACACACTATGGCTCTGCCTACACTGGGTAATTTAAGTCGACATAGTGTGTCCACACTGAAAATGAAAGTCGACTTAAAGGGGAACTTACAAAGTCGATCTAGAGCATCCACACTGGATGCTCTAGGTCAACTTTGTGGGGCTAGGGGGACCTAGGGCAGGCCCACGGGGGCAGAGGGGGCACCCCTTGCCCAATGCCAGGGGGCTCTGCCTTTGCCCCATTGTACCTAGGTACAATGGGGCAAAGGTGGTCAGGGACCCTGGCAGGGCATAGGGGCAGGGTGGGCAGGGCTCTGCCC
>ML685843.1:138137-217911 GCA_007922175.1 Pelusios castaneus | reverse complement strand
GCAGGGAGGGCATTGGTGTAGCCCTGGGGTAGCCCTAAGGTGACTTAGGGCTACCCCAAGGCTACACTGGCTTAAGTCGACTCTAGGGAGTCGACTTAAGCCTTAGGTCTAATAGGAAGGTGGTGTTATAAAGTCGACTCAATTTTAATTAAGTCAACTTTATTTTCCTTAAGTCAACTTAAGCAAGCTGCTTAAGTCGACTTAAGAGAACTGTAGGGTAGACGCAGGGTAAATTAAGTCGACTTAAGCAAGCTTAAGTCGACTTAATTTACCAGTGTAGACGCAGCCTTACTGCTGTGTGGCGACATGGTAATGTGTCCCAACACAGTGTTTGAGAACCGCTGGTTTAGAGAATGGTGCACTTAGTCTGGTTCTACAGTATTCCCTGTTCTGCCTGCTGCATGGCCTCAGATGGGAAACTGAGGCAAAGAGATTTGCAGAAGGTCACATAGGAAGTCTGTGGCAGAGCCAGTGACTGAACTCTAGTTTCCTGAGTGTAAGAAAAATGTCTTGCCCACAATACCCACCTGTCTCTCAACCCACACTTCTTTCTGAGCTTTGAAACACACAGGAAACATTGCGTTTTCCAATCCCGCATCATATGCATTATTTTTAATTTATTGGTCTCTATTTCCTAGATCCAGCTAGGAAAGATTAGTGTTAGAACTGCTCATTAAACACTGAGAGTAAATGAATAAAAAAAGAATCATTCACACCTGACAAACAAAACCAATCTCACCTGTTATCATTTCATTACCTGTGTCACTCGTATATACCAATGCACTTAGTATGCCATTTTTTTTCACTTACAGGTTTAAGAGATTGGCGGTACAAGCTTATCCATTCTTCAAAGGATGAATTATCCATCAACCTCTCTAACATAACAGTACAAGATGAAGGCACATACACATGCTTTTTCTATGATGTACCAGTCAGAACCAAGAAAGTGAATGTTACAGTCTTAGGTGAGTTCCACTAGAGTAGCTAAATTTGCATAGGCGTCTAATAAAATCCAAGATCTCCTTACCCTTATTGCTGAATGAAGACTATCCCATTTTACTTTGTTCTTTTGTAATGATATATTTACGAGACCATGTTGGGGTAACTAAGGCCCTGGAGTTATTATGACTTAAGAGTTGCCTAAGCATCAAGAATTTTTAGAACTGAGAAATTTTTAGAAATGAGGGCTGAGAATAAAAATCCAAGGTCTATCAACTAGATGTCTTCAACAGGTTGAGGAAATACAGAGTTCTGGCAGCCTTTTGCAAGTGTATATTACTGGTACAGCTAAAAAACCCCTCCTTTTTTCCTTGTCTGTGAAAAAGTTAAAAATTAAATCAATATCAAGTGTTGGTATTATATAATATCCCAAATAGAGTTGACTTGATGGAATCTAATGTTATTATTCCAACATGTATACGAGGGAAGTCAATTACAAGTGATACAGTATTGGGCAGAATATTGTAAACTTTAATGACAGGGAATAAAGAGACTGTTCATATTGATTTCTTTCACTTTAAGCGAGGAATTCAGACTAATGCTTGCAATCAAGCACGCTTATGCTATTAAATTAGTGAAATATGCTTGAGTTAAAAGACAGTGGATAAAAGGAACTGAAATAAAAGTGTCTATAAGGAAGCTTGACCACAGAGTGGAGTAACCAGATGTGAAACTATTGGGTTCATAATTCAAAGACTCAGCTCTGCATACATACCAAGGTTCCATCATGGTTGTTAACAAGAACAAAAACAGAAGATGTATATAGGTATTCCAGCCTGCTGAAGACCCACAGTTCTTGAACTGATTTCACATTGTATGATGGACAGTTAAAACAAATTTGAAAAGCATCAAAGACAATGGAAAGACGTTGCATATATTATATGAATCTAAAACAGAACATTTCAGCAACCAGCAGAGTGTCGATAGAGAAACTGCAACCTAAGCAAGCATAATCACAAAGTTGGCCAAGTAATACGCCACAAAGGGACCCATGAAAAGTGACTTGGTTGCTAAATTGGTGGCTGGAGCAAGCCACTTGGTGCTCAACGTATGTTCTGAGATAACTGTATAACAGTTATGGCCTAACTTGTCTTAGAAGCTGGCGTGACAAAATGTATTGCACAAAGAGACTGAAAAATTCCAGTCCCAACTGCAAGAACTCAAAAGATGACATCTCAGTGTCAGATGACATCTGACTGTGAGGGAACAACTCTCATTTTAGCTGGACATTTAGAATCTTGAGAAGTATTGGTCACTGTCTGATTGACCCACACTAAAACCTCCAAGAAGAGGGACCAAGTTGGACCATCCAGTAGAAATGGAAACTAGAAAATGGCCTGTTTCCTTCAGCACATTGCTTCTTGAAAGCTAGAAAGAAAAAGACAGAGCTCCTCAGCTAACCAGCTGGGAGTCCTCCTAGTGACAGCAAGTGCCAAGTACCTATCTCTTTCTCTTTTCCAACAATCCAGGTTACCTTCCAGCACACTAGGAAAAGACTGTAGTCATGTCCATCCTTCACTCTACCTATTTTTGTTGTGTCAAATCCTGCTGTGAACATACCCAGCTGAAAGCTGAGCAAAGATCAGGTGATAAGTAACACAGAGACTTTCTTTTCAATGAGGAGGCAAATCAGTCAGTTGACCACTTCCTGAAACCGGAGACCTAATTAGTAAATTAGTATACATGCTTGTGTATGTGCTTACAGAACTGCAGCATATCCTTGTTTTGTAATAGATTCCTATTAAGATTGTTGTAGATTTGAAACTCTAAAGCAGTGCATATATGTCAACTGCAGTTAATGATTTCATACCATTTTTCACGTTCTCAGTGTATACAGACATAAAAATGAAACCAAGTGTTCAAGCTTTTTGAATTGCACTCAGTCTATATGGTTTGTCATAAATGCAAAAGTTTGTGCTAATTAGGAGTATTAGCTGGATCCTGGGGCCAATATAATTTGTTAAAATAAGTTAAATAAGTTAAAATGGTTAATTGGTATGGATCCATTCATTGGGAAGGAGACCTTGATGGATATAGAAGTAATTAACTGAATTGCTTTGGGATATAGCTTTGGATTGTTTTTCCTCTATTGTGTTAGCAACACTGGAACTTATAACTAATTGGCATTAGTGACACCCTATTCTGAGGGATTCAGTCAAAATCTAAATAAAATCAATGCCCCAAGATAGTGATTTTTTAGTGTTATTTTTTATTGTGGTTCTGTAATTTGATTCTGAAAACCTATCAACCCATTTTCTAGTGTTAGCCAAATCATAGTCTAACACTATTTTTTTGTCATTTTATATCTTATACTACTACTTGCTGTTAAGTTATTAAAGCTCTATAAAACTAAAAAAAAATTTAAAATCCACCTGCTTAACTAAAGAAAAGTCTTGGGTGTTGAATTTAAAGATATGGGTAATCAATTAAGCAGTTGTTTAAGATTTCTTTACGCCCTATCTTTCCTTTTCAGGGCTCATGGATAACTGCATTACTTGCTTAGAAATGATTGGTGCTTCCTAAGCTTTCTAGACTCTTACTAGCTTGCCAGAATGACTTAGGCTTCACAGAACAGCAGACCACTGATTTCTCCTACTTAATTCTGTAACTGATTGCAAAGCCGGCCTGTGGAGAAGTCTAAGCCTAGAGCTTCAGAACTGAATGGGAAGCAGGCAGTGACAGTGGCCAGCAGAGAAACTCAACAATAAGATGGGGAGCCTAGAGTACCAGTCTTAGAAGCCTGAAGTAGAGGCTTACATGTACCACTGTTAATAAAGTACCCTAAATGTAGTTCATTGTGGAGGGTGGACCAAATTTTCTGGTTTTGGGCAGTCCAGGATGGAATCTGGCTCTATCTTTTATGCTGGGGATGACCTGGTATGGAGGTTTTCCAAGTCAATACAGACTCCCACATCACTCTCTCTCCAACACTTCACCCCCAGCCTAGAGAAAAGAGCATATCTGGAGGAGAAAGAGGCCTAGTCAGATCACACTATGCTCTAGGTATGCTCAGCTGATGAACAATTCCTTGCAAACCACTGCCAGCTGGTGCAAGTTAGGGCAGCCTCTATGCTGCTGTAACCTGAGCTAGGTCCAGGGAAGGAATCAGGCAGGTAAATCCAGTTCTTTGGGTCACAGACTATATTTCCATATGTATTTGTATAGCATCAAGCAAAATAGACCCTGATTCTGGCTGGGGCCTCTAGGTGCACCCTTAATTGAAATAAATAATGTAGGTCAGAGATATGCAACCAACCATAAAATTGGCTGTAAAAGACTGTCATAGCCAAATTTCATCATGTATCTCTTTGTTACAGCTGCTCCCTCCAAGCCACTGTTAGAAGTATCAGACGTTAGAACTGATGGCAAAGAAGAAAAGATTGTACTGAGCTGCATAACCCAGGGAAGCAAGCCCCCACCTCAGATTACATGGCTGCTAGATAATGGGCTAGAAGTCTATGGTGAGTTTTAAATGGCCATTAATTGGAGGCTGGGTTTGTTTTACATATTCTTATCAAGCCATTAATGTATTGTTCTTGGAGAATTAAACAATCTTACTGAACAAATACCACTCAACCACCATTAGCCAAGTTTGGAAAAAGTCTTAACAACTGATGTTGGGAAGCCTGAGAACAGGACACAATTGCTAAATTCTGGGGAGATCTCTTTGTAAAGGAAGAGTATTAATGTGATTATTCACATTAGACTCAGGACAGTTAATGGTGCTCATAAGGCACAATTTTCACAGCACAGACGTAGAATTAGTTAATCCTCAAACCACCTCTGTGGCTAACCCCATTTTATGGATAGGAAAACCAAGGAACAAAGAGGTTAAGGTCCAAATTCTGAATCCCTTACTCACACTGGGCAGCACTTACTCATGCCAGTAGTTGCATTGCTTACTGAAGGTTGCACTATGTGTCCTTAAGTGACTTGCTCACTGCCAAAGAGCAACTCAGTATTAACCCCAACCCTGGAGCTCAGGTCCTCATTGCTCACCATGCACTCAATTCAGCAGACGATGCTTTCCAAAGTGAAACTCTGAGCACATGCATCTAGATAGATAATAGAGTTAGTTTGATTTTACTTGTGAATGGTGTAAACAATTTTTCTAAATACTGTAATCTGGTAATAACTGCCTTACTATCAAGAGCAGTAATGCACGTAAAGAGGAAATGCAAACTGCTGTCTGCATGGGCTGGGGGATAAATATGAAAGAATAGGTGTGAATGGTTTCCTCTCTTACTTTAGTTGCTATTTTGGAACATGAAGTGAAGCTTGCATTTGTATTTCAGATCATGAAGCAAACCGTACAAGCCTTCACCTGTAATCTTAGTAAAAGTTAACCTTTAAAAGCTCCATATTTAAAAGAGCTTTGGGATTAAAAATTGTCTCTCTACATAATAAAGATATGGATTACATGAACTCTGTTAAACCATGCAACTCAGAGAGGTTTTTTATATCTTGAATCACTGTTGTATTATTTACAAGTAATGTGCCTTGTCTCATTTGTTAGTCTGATTATGTGTTTGTTCATGCAACAGTGAGGCCTGAGAGCTTAAAAACTGCTACTTACATATGTGTTTTCTTTGCAGTTTGGGGTTTTAGCTGAAAGGGGGGTGGGTATAAGCTGTGGCATTTTATAGCTGATGTGATGTGACCTTTGACCTTAAGTCAGGGGCAGTCTTAGGGTTTCCAGGGCTCCAGGCAAAAGTCAAGGATGGAGCCCCCCTGCCATCCTTGACTTTTGCCCCCACGCCGACCAGGGTCCCTGGTCCCCTGCTGCCCCTCCAACCCCCAGTGAGGGTCGCACACCCCCAGCCCCCCACCAAGGCCCCTGGCTATGGCCCCCTAGTCCCCCACCAGGGCCCCCAGCCCCATGCCACAACCCCACACTACCTCCCCTGCCCCCCGCCAGGGCCTGTGACCCCCCCACCAGGGTCCCCAATTCCACGCTGCAGTATCTGCCACCCCTCAGCCCCCCTGGCAGATGCTTTTAGTGGGTGGGCAGCCAGGCATGTCGCGGGGCCCTTCTCCCGCAGGGCCCTGGGCAGCTGCTCACACTGCCCACCCGCTAAGACCGCGTACACCTTAAGTCACATGGGCATCTAGGCACTGTAGTTTAATAACTAAGGATCAATAGCACTGCAGTCTTTTTTCTTTGACACCTGAACTGTTTTATGATGTGGAATTTGATATTAAAGAGTAATGTTGAATTTTCTGGTCAGTCTGCGGCACATGCAGGTTAAGTGAATTATAGTTCTGAATGGAAAACAAAATTGTGTGGTGTGGTAAATTAAATCTTCTTCTTTAAAGACGGTTATAAACTGAGTTGAAAGAACCAAGTGATTTCTCTGATTGAAAAGTAAAGATACTAGGAAAAAATTCTAGGCTAAAAGCATTAATGATCATTTGTATTATCAATTGATGGATACTGTGAATTCATTTCAAGACATAAATGCCTGCAGTACAAAATGTCACCAGAGATTATTGTGCCACTATGACAAATTTAAGGGAATAATTGGAAAAGAACGGATTTAGCGCACACAGGTTTCGCATTTAGTCATTTATTCCTTTTCAGCACTAACAACATTCTTGTTGTTCCACATGGCATTGATAATAAAGAGACAACATCATCTAATAGACTGAGTAGTGAACTAGGAGCCAGGAATGCTTGTTCCTCAATCTGGCTGTGCCACTAGTTTATTATGTGGCTTTAGGCAAGTCACTTAATCTCTTTGTCTCTTTCCTCTGCTGTAAAATAAGGATGATGAAAGCTACATCACAGGGATGATGTGAAGATTAATACAGTGCTTTAAAAATTAAAATGGCTGCTTCAGAGATTGTTATTATATGTACAAATATTGGGCACGCTATTTATTTCCACATTTAACAACTGCAATCTGTGTGCATATGATAACAAATCCAGGGCTATCTGGGAATGTCACTGTTCTGAGAATGCTGTACTCAGATCTCCAGGGCATGTTAACTGCAGAACTAAAACTCAGATTCTTGTCCTGCTTCAAAGGGTTTAAAGCCCCGTAGCAGTATATGGCTATGATCCACAGTTGGTTCCATTCAGGAGCGATCAGAAGTACTCATGTGAGCACATGCCCACACTATACATTGCAGGATGTTGAGACTGTATGTATGATCAATATAAATATGGTTGAACTTGCTTATAGTGAACTCTGCTATAGTGTAGCAAAACAACTCCTACGTTTTTTTAATGCATTGTAGTATGGAGATTGCAAGTAAATCATGCTGTCAAAAACATGAGTTTGCTCTCCATGGGCTCCACTGTAATCCATTTACTCAGGAAAAACACTTCTGCTCACCATTCATGTGTTACCCTAGCTAACCAAATGTAAAGCAGATCTGTGACTGGAAGGTTTTTAATTAAATTGCTTTTGTCTGTTACGCACTTAAATGTTCTCTTTAAATGATCACTTAGGTGACACCAAACACAAGTTTGAACACGATGGAAAGAAATGCAACACAACCAGTACTCTGACAGTCCATGCATACAACTGGGATTCAACAGCTAGTTGTGTCATTCGTCATGAAACCCTACGAGGAGAAAAACTGACAGTATCTTTCCAGTTTGAACATTTCAGTAAGAACTGTATTTATTTAAGCATTGATTGATCAGTGATGATTCCTTTGAACATTTGAACTTGAAGAATAATACCTCTCTCTTATATAGTGTTTTTCATAAATAGATCTCAAAGCATGTTGCAACACACGTCAATGTTATCATCCCCCTTTTACTGATGGGGAAACTGAGGCACAGACTAAAACCCCCAGTGACAGAGCTAGGGCTCTTGAGTCTTTAGACATTGCCCTTTCCCCTAGGCCACACTACATTACTCCATTATGCACACGCATGTGTACAGATGCATAGCTGAAGATGTTGTCTACCATTGGGAAAACAAGGTCTCTTCAATGTAAATTCTGGGTTTGAAAGACAGTACTCTCCAGTGGTTAAAGAAGGGACTTGGAGCTGGATTCCTAGGTGGTTCTACCATCTACTCATTATGACCCTGATCCAAAGCCAGTGGGCGGTTTGGATACCTGTGTCACACTGACATAGTATCTTCATCTACTTCACCTCCTTTTTACCATCTGTAAAATGGGCCTAATACTTATTTACCTCCCATACATATTGTTAGATTCAGTTAATGCTTGTAAAATGCTTGGAGAGCTTAAGATAAAAAAACTAGAAAAATTCAAAATATTATTATTATTGTTGTTTTCCAGTGACTACTACAGACTCCATTGCAAATGCATCAGAAATAAATACGATGACTTTTGAGAGTCCTCAGCATTATTTGGGTATGTATAATCATATAAAGCCACAGACTTTAAAAAAAAAATTTTTTTTGTTAACATTGTTCATCAAGGTTATCTCTTTAATGCTTGGGCTTTTCCCTTAGACTTCACAGCAGCTACCACTGAATCTATAATACAGACATCATCTGTTAGCATATCTCTAGAAACAAGTACCCAGCAGAAAGTTTTCACTTCTGAGACAACTGCTGGTAGGTTACACATTTTAAAATCTTTTCACTGTTATATATTAAACAATATAAACTGTAAAGTAGTGCTGAATTAAGGCAAACTGGGGTTTAGCAGGGAAAGGAGAAATGTCATGGTCAAACTGCTTGGCCAACATTATTTTTTAGCATTTATAGATGGCCACATGACTGTGAAATAAATCATATAAAATTATTCTTAAAGTGCTTTTGCCCAGAATATAGACTGCAAAAGAATACTCACTGATCATATCAAATACTGTTTCTGTTATGTTCAAAATTATGTTCTTTTCCAGTGATTGCTACAGAATCCAGTTCAAATAACGGCACGGTCTTCTCTCAAAATCCTCTGCACTCTACTGGTAAGAATCTTAAATTCACTTTTTCTTTATTTCAGATCCTTTTGAAAAAATGGATAGCTGGTTCCACATCAAAACCTAGAGCCAAGTATTTCTGGAGCTTGGGAAATTTCAGATCTATATTCACACTTTCTGGGTTGGGTTTATTTCTGAAATATATCTTCTGATTTTCATGTTGTGTTTGGTGGATTTTCCTTTAGGATCCAGCCAATCAAACCTCCCTACTATTGTACCTGCGAAGCCGTCTAGTACTAGCTTATCAACCCAGCAGAGGGAACTAACAGCCAGCACAACTATCTGTAAGTACAGGTTTTTTCCTTAATGACATTAAGGCAATTAAACTGTCACATGTAGAGCACATGGAAATGCTGCTGAGAACAAATTTATATTCCAGCTGTTACAAAGATCCTTGAAACACAAAAACAATAAAAGTTACACACAGGTGAGCATTTCAGAGTTGCATCCATCATAGAGAAAGACAGTCCTCTCTCATTGTAGTAAAGACAAACATATGGGGACAGATCATCACATGGTGTCAATTGCCATAGCTTCATCAATGATGGTTATAAATTTATTAACACCTATCTCTATGGGTGCACTAGGTGGCACTATGCCACAGGCTGACAGAAAATAAGCACGGTTAACACACCTTAAACTGTAAAGTTATTCAAGTGGTAACAGCTGGATTGTCCCCACTTCCCAGATATAAGGAGCACTACCAACATGTGTAAATTATGAATTTTCTAACCTTTAAAAGGAGTCTCTCTTGCTGTGCATAGCTATCTTATGGAGGAGGTATGGAAACGGAAATGTCAGCTAACTAATGCAATTTGGCTCCGATCCTCAATATCGTGGACACTGTGAATCTAAATAGCTTACAAAATCGGAGCCTTTGTGCCTCTGAAAATCTCCCACTGTATCTATGTAATGTAAAGCAACTTTGTGTTACAAACAGAGCTTAATTTATACTCAATGTACATAGTTATGTGTGAATAAGAAATATAACAAAACATTTTTCTTTTCATTTCTACAGGGCCAGAAGTAACATCAAATCTAACAGTAAATGAGGAATTTTCTAGTACAGAAGCACCAGCAACAAGTAGTGAACCAACTACACAGAATTCTAACAGCACCGCTGGTATGTGTGCTAATGAATATCTTTGTGAACAACGACAAAAGAGTCTTGTGGCACTTTTAAAGACTAACAGATTTATTTATCGCATGAGCTTTCATGGGAGAAAATCTGACGAAGTGGGATTTTCTCCCACGAAAGCTCATGCGATAAATAAATCTGTTAGTCTTTAAAAGTGCCACAGGACTCTGTTGTCTTTCTACAATAGACTAACACGGCTACCCCTTTGGAATTTGTGAACAATGCAATGGAAACAAGGACTACATAGTGCTAATCCCAGCTCTACCACAAAGTTACTGCATTACCTTGAGCGAGTCATTTAAAGGCTCCACTAAGATTTTTCAAAGCTGTCTCATGAATTTTGATGTTGGGTTCCTAACAGGCAACCGAATCCTCTCATGATTTTGAAAACCTCAGCCTCTGAGTCTGAGTCCCATACTGCAAAACGGGACCATTAATGTTCACCTGCTTGCTGGGACCATTTGACCCTCAACTACAATGAGTGTTGTTTTTCTCCTTTCTTTTTTACAGGGCCAGAAAGAACTTTGAACATGACAGAAGAAACATCTTTTACAGATACACCAACAATTAGCAGTGAACAACCAACTCAAAACTCTAACATCACCACTGGTAAATTTCTTAATGATGGAATATCACGGTAATCCAAAGAACTGAACACCAGGTTGGGAACCAGAAACTCATAAATTCTAAATCCACTTGTAACACTGGATTACATACACCAGAAAAGTGGCCAACTCACTTAACTTTCTGTTTCCCTGGTTCCTCAATCGTAAAACAGAAATAACACTTGCAAACCTACGAGAACTATTTTGAGGCTTAATTGCTTGATCCTCCTATAGTGCAGCAAGGATAGAAATCCCAAAATTCTACAATTGATACCTCCTAAAGATTATAGAGCCAGATCTTCAACCCATGTAAATCAACATAGCTCCACTGAAATCACTGTTGCTCTCAGAGTTTACACCAGCTGAGAATCTGGTCCATATACATTCCTCAGAATCATTAAATGTGGATTTAATACTGCAGTGCACAGATAGTCTAGGTGACTGTGATTGAGATAGTCAGAGAAACTGTTTTCTTTTCATTGCTACAGGATCAGATATGCCATTAAATGTGACAGTTGCAGAAGAAACTTCTAGGACAAAAGAATCATCAACCAGCCATGAAGGAACAACGCTGAATCCTACCGGCACCATCAGTAAGCTCTTGTTAATACTAAACATGAAAAGAGCCTTTCCTGATGTCAGTTTGGTTCCCAGCAGTCAAGCGTCCGTATCATCAAACGCACCATGAAGGCCACTATATGGCTGCCCTTGCTAAGAATCTCATGGGGGTGCTTTTACAGACCAAACCCACTTTTAGCATCTAGAGGCACTGAACTAAATTTTTGCCAGTCCACAGACTTCAGTGCCCGTTTATGCAAGCAGAAAATTTGTCCCCAACCCCCCTAGATCAAGAATGGGGAAGTTTACATTGCTGTTTCCTATGTATTTCTTTAAAATCCTGTTCCAAAGACCACTAACCTCAGTGAAGAAAAGTTAAATGCATTTTGGCTCAGACCCTGAACCCAGTCTCCAGTCCTGTTAGTTTGTCCCTTTTGTGACCAGTATGTTCTCAACACAAACTTGAAGAACAATCTAATCATTAGTCTTAAAAATGATCTCACATTATCTACCTTGTCTGCTCCTTTACTTCTGATAAACAGGCCTCAGCTTCCCTATTGTATCATCTGGAAATCTCTCCAATAGACAGCCTTCATTTTAATTACCTAAACATCACAGGTAGTAGCTAGCTATCTAACTAACTTTCTTTTATAGACACAAATCTTAATTCTGAAGGAATCAGACAAAGGGAAACAACTGTTTTGTTACCAGTTCTGGTAGCTGTCCTCATTTTTGTGATGCTTATCATAGTCCTGCTCTTCATGAAGAAGCTGAAAAAAGCACATGGGGTCTGGAGGAGAGGTGAGTGATCTAAGTCTCCAGAAATGTCAGTGTTTGGGATGGGTGTGAGGGGCTGGATGGTCAAGGGACAGATACCAGGATATCAATCCTTGCATGTCTATGTCATTAGTTAAAAGAGCGGTTGGCAACCTTTGCCAATCCCTGTGCCGGCCCTTCCTCCTCAACCCTCAGCTACTGCTGACAGCCCACTCGTGGAAAGAAGCCACTTGGAGTGGCTCCTCTCGGCAGCGTGGCTGGGGACCCCTATCCCCAGGCTCACCATGGAAAGAAGTTGCCTGGAGTGACTCCTTTTGGCGGCGGCACACCACAGAGAGGAGTTGCTCTGGGCGGCTTCTTTACACGGTATGCCTGGGGCAAGGACATGGCAGGGACCTCCGCACTGCAGCCACCCCTGCAAGAAGCCACTTGGAGTGTCTTTTGGTGGCAGGAGTGGCAATTTCTGTGGCGCCACAGAGGATGCTGAGTGCCGCTCCGAATGGGCTCGTGTGCCATTGTTGGCACACGTGCCGGGGGTTGCCTACCCCTGAGTTAAAATCAAGCCTCTGCCAGCGGGGACTGAAGATTGTTACAATGTGAAATGACTGGTTGTCTCAGGCCAGCCCTCAATGGACAAGAATTCTTTTCAGAAAAGCCACCATGAATAACTGGCACTAATCAGCTCCTTTTTGGCTCTTCAAGTACTGAATGGGTATGAAAATTGAAACCCCCTTACCACTGGATAGTCTTCTAGTTGAGGATCTGGGTATGCAGGGATGGAGAACAGGGCAAATGCATTAAAAAAAAAAAGCTGCAACTTATTATTTGCATTTGTTTTCTGCACAGAAAATGACACATCAGAACAGACACTGGAGAGTTACAAATCAAGGTCCAATGAAGATAATCAAGCCTTTGAGAAGAATGGACAATGTAAGCTACCACCAATGCCCCCGGCCATTGGAGCTGCCACTAAAATCAGTCAGAATTTTGCTACTGACTTCAATCAGAGTAGGTTCAATCCAGCCTCATTGTATATTCTAGTTAAACCTTCTTAATACCCAAATACTCATTGCAGACACATGACCACTTTAAAATCTCTCTGCTTCACCCTAACACCAGGGAAGCCCCTAACAGATTATATCTATGCTTAAAGCTTTCGGTTGGCGTTTTCAAAGGAGTTAAACATAGCTAGTTGTACAAATACCATTGGTATTCAATGAGAGCTAGGTATCTAATTTCCATTGGTGTCTTTAAAAATCACAGACTTTATTTGCTTTTTCTTAGATGTTTTTGGGAGTTATATGTTCACAAATATTATAAATGATAAATACCCATCTCTAAAACTCATTAGTCATTTGGGGTTGATGAAGTGTGAAAGAAAGATAGGGGAGGGTAAGGAAATAAGACCTTGCTTTTCCAAAACATTATCAGTGGTAAAATGCTGCAGAGCAGAGTTTACCCAAATTTCGGGGCACCAAGAACCTCCATGGTAACTTGCCATGGATCTAAGGGGCAGACATTCTCTAGGGAAGTGGTGGATACTCCATTGCTTTAAGTCAACACTGGGGTCTTTCTAAAAAGTATGTTACAGTTCAAATGGAAGCAACGGGCTCAGTGAAGAAGTTATTGAATAAGGTTCCTTGTCTTGTGTTGTGCAGGAGGTGAGACTAGATGGTAATGCTCCTCCTGATATTAAGATCTATGAATATTTACAGAAATGTCTTTATCAAAAATAAATATACACACATGTAATATATGGTGGGACTTGTACCTCTGTTAGATGAACTGAAATTGCATGTTAGCTGATTTCATCAGCTTTGTCCTCACTCTGTAGTTGCAGGAATGGGCAGCTGTGGACTGCTTTTTAAAACCCTGTGGGATACCTTGCTTTAAAATGTATTCCTACTGCACCACTGGAATCTATATAAACACATGCAGTCTCATGGTAAAAAGCAGGACTAGTCAAAAAAGGAAAGGAGTTCTGCCAACACTTTTGAAATATAAAATGTCAGTCGTCTTAAACGTGACAAATTTTGATCAGCTCTATAATTGGTAGAAATATGAGGGGTGAATCAAACATTTTAGTCAAAAAATGGGAAAAGATTTTATTTCAAAATTCAAAGTATTTCAACCAGTTTTAGTAGAAAGAACCAATTAGTCTCTTGAGCACAAATTATCCAACATTGGATCATATCTTCCTGCTCAATCACTCTTAAAAATTGTCAGTGCGCCTGTCACTGTAATATCTATACACCATCTCTTTTGGATTTATCAGTAATGACATAGTTACGATGAATTTCAAACAAAATAAACACCCTTCAGTCTATATAAAGACATCAACAAATATGTGTTTATTTTCCAGTTGCCAATCAAAAGCTCAGTATGCGATACGTAACTGAAGGATATGCTGGAACAGTAAAGGAGAATTCAGAAGAAAGAGATGCTTCAGCATTTGAGAAACAACTGGCATGTGGAAAAGAAACTGATGTATAGCAGTCAGACTTGTTGACAAAGTTGTACTATGTACAGAGTCAATATGGTGCGTTCTCATATTTATAGTGTGATTGACATGATGGTGTGTAAAACTGTCAATCTAGGACATATCAACATCACAGCACGATTTCAAACAGAGGTAGGAACGCCGACTAAAATGACTGGTCTCAGCCTGGATTCACATGTGAATCACAGTGTTAATATTAAGAAATGGTAGCTGGAACAGGTGCTCATAGGAATCTATTAGCAATGCATGTTTTCAATTAGGTATTTAATCAGCAGATTTAATTCATAGATGTCATATATAGATCAGAAATAGACAAGAGCAAATCGTTTCAGCATTGAGGGGTCCTGATAATGGAATGCAAAACCAGCCCTCAGAAGTACAAGATACAAAATTACTGAGATGTTCATGCAACAATTCTGCAGCCCCCTGAGATGCGTTGTCTAAAAATGGAACAAGAAAGCAGGAATTCCTCAGAAAGTCACTTAAGGCTGATATTTTTGAGCTAGGGTGCCCAAAGTTAGGCATCTAACCATATTTAACCTAAATCCATATTTAGTTAATAAAATAAAAACCTCCTGATTTTAGGGGGGTGGAGCAATCCACTGTTCCCATTGGCCTCAAACATTTCTGCCTCTATTCCCAGCTGTAAAACAGGGCTAATACTTCCCTGCCTCACAAGACAGTTGTGAGAATTAACTAGTTGTATGTAAAGTGCAGGATGGTGAAACCGACAGCTGCTAGCCCTGTGTCCACAAATCTTTTCCCTTTCGTGGGCTTCCATAAATGTTACTAAGAGCCAAGTGCTGGAACTAGAGGTGCAGGTGGTGCTGTTGTACAATCTGGCTTGAAGTGGACTGCGTACAGCATTTACAGTTTGGTTCAATGGCTATCAGCACCCCTACTGTACATTACAAATTGTTCCAGCTCTTCTGCAAACAGCATGATCTGAAGACAACAGGGCGACAAAGGCATGACTAAGAATAGTTTAACTTTCAGATCTATATTATTGGTTGTCAGAGTCCAGGATGAGTTTGTGGGGTGGACTGTTAGAAACAACAATTTTCACTTGCAGACTGAGCAAATCTGATATGAAAACTGTGGTGACATAATAGCTACAGAATACCACAAAGCCACCGTTAGTAACTTTTTAGCACAGAATCGAGGATCTGAATTAAGTCCAGGTTACCCTTAAAAGAAAATTGCACCCATTCTGCTCATATCAGATCACAGGCAGGAGTGAAAATCTTTTGACAAACTGTAGATGTTGCTGCCATTACTGTTAGCATTTATTTACTTTTAATGCTGGAAGATGACTTCATGTGTGACACAAGAGCTCAGCTGTGAGGACGCCAGTGTAAAAGTGCCAGTTTCCAGCATGTTTCAATATTGGTTTAACAATAAGCCTTGAACTGTTTAATATTTAAACAAAACCATAAAGGAATGTAAACAATCTTGGTTGTTTCTAAACTTGGTTTGTAAAATGCTTTGTAATGGTGAAGTCAGTGTTTGTCAAAAAATAAATTTCATAACTAATAATAAAATGTCAAATTCTGATCTTCTCCCATTGGCATGTATTACCGCTTTAACTTCAAGGATAGTTCTATGTGTGGAAAAGGCTGCAAGATCAGACCTTACTGATAATGAGGCCTTTCAACGGCTGTCTATTTTATGTATTTTTAGTTCCTTTACACATTTGAAATTTCAAGTGAATGCACTTTATATGGTTTGTCATTATTGTAAAAATGTTTATGTCCCTTATTTATAGTAGAGTAGCACTTTAAGCATTTAGACATCACAGTTGTGATGGAGGAGACTAAATAGAGGAGCACATTCTATGCTTCTGTCTAGGAAGATTAAGGATATTTTTAATTGAAGTTTTGTTTCTAGCTGCAAAGGTTGGTGTATCAGTGTTGTACTTTTTCCTCTTGCTTGTAACAGAGATGCGTATAGCATGCTCTGTAGCAGTGCTCAAATTCTGGCATTCTAAAAGTTAAGGGTTTTCACTGATGAACATTTTGTTTGCGTCTTTTAAGAAAACAGTTGGCTATTCAGAGTGACTTCTTTTTAAATAAACCAAACAAGTCTATCAGAATGTATTTTTTCTTTTTTAAAGACTAGTTTGATGGTGCCTCGGTACATACATTCATACAAACCAATAAAACAGGTACAGTGATAAGTACACAGAAAAGAAAAAAGTACTAACTCAGTAATAGTAGGGGGCACACTACCTTACCACATCCTATGACAAATAAACAAAGTCTCAAATCCATCAAGAAATATTGATTTTACACTATCCTAAGATGAAAAGTACTTGATTTCCTCACACCTGGATGATATTGAACAAATCAGTACAAGGTAGCCATGTAACTGGCATACAAATCATTTTTAGCATTCATCGATTTTAAAATGACTAGGACATGACACAATAATCCAATTGTTCAAGGAGCCAGCTCTGAACTACTCTATTACGTTGCTATAACCAAACAAGCAGCCAGCAACGGATGTAGTAATAAACAATGACATCTGGGCTTCTTTAAACTGCACCATATTTTAATTGTTTCCCCACTTTTCTTGTTTTTAAGCACCAACACTGTACAAGACAAAGAAAGGCCATGCCCCACAGAGGTTTGTTTGGGGTTTTTTTAAAGGAAACGCTTATGCACATGCTTAATTTTACTCACAGAAGAATAATTTAATTCAATTAAACTATTTACATGAGTATAACTGAGCATGTGTGAGACCTAAAAAAGCAATAGATGTACTGGGAATCCCAGAGGATGGTGCTGCTTCTGTTGTTTTTGTTATGAAAGGTGGGTTGTGCAGTAAAGTGACATATAACAAAATTAAAGCTAGATCATCATCCAAAAGCTTGACTCTAAATCACTTAGATTGCATCAACACCTTAGCTCTCCACAATACCATTAGGTCCATGCAGTGAAAGTAAATTATAATATGCATATAGTACCCCATCATTCTAATTACATGCACTACTAAGTATCAGCAGATTTGAACTAATGGGCCCACTAATCTAAACCAACAACATAATCTCCTATTACAGATCACATCTGAAGTAATGGTAATTTACCATAGTCTTAATGGGGTTTTGATCTTGTTGAAATGTAATTCTGTTTTTACAATACCTTACCATCTAAGAGCTGAGCCTTTTCTACTGTTTCCTGTATTCCATTCATGTGCAAATTTGCCATCATTAATCATTAGACCTGTTGATGTCAGGGTTTTTGGAGTTCTTTTAGCTTCATTTGAAAATAATAAACCTATATGCTGTAAAATCCAAGGCTGCAGAAGCATATATAACCTGTTATCCTTTTAAATCCTACTAAATGTTTTATACACAAAGAATACTAACTTACACCACTAATTTTAATATTTCTGAAAGTGCAACATATGGTTTTTTGGACATGGGAAAGGCTCTTGTATTGCTTTGATATCAAAGGTTAAACTAAGACCAGGAATGGACTACAGTGGAGCACTAGTACCAGTGGGGCCTGAATTGAATTGAACCACTTACCTTAGGGCTGTATTTAGTCAATGGTCTGATATAGTTCTCATCAGGTAGGAAAAATGCTGGTTTGCTCCCGGACTATGGGCTCAGCAAACCTTCCATAAAAGATAAGGATGGTCTTTCCACTGACATCCAGGGAACTGGATCGGGTCCTACACGCCTGATTCTGGCTGTGTAGTAGTCATAATCCATGTGGCCAGGTCCACGCCTGGTGGGCACCTCCTAATCTCTTGAAGATCACTGCAACCTCAGCATCCTCAAAAAGAAAAATTGTCACATTGACCCTAATATTGGAGGTCTATTTCACTTCGGGTCACTTCATAATACCTCGCTCCTCTATCCAACCTTGCATCCCAAGGTCTCCACCAAGCAGCTCAGTCTCACTGTCATCACTTTACAGAGGTAAATTTGATACTAGAAGGAGTGGGGAGAAGGGCAGAGAGGGGATTATATTTTATAAGGGTTTTTCCCTTTTTTTCTCTTCTCCTTTTCTCCTTCCTTCCTTCATCATTCTTCCCCTTCCTCCTCCACATGCTCCCCTCCCTCCCTGCACTGACATCACCACCTCTCCCCACCCCATCCCCCAGCACTGGGTATCTGGAGAGCGCCCCCTAGAGGCGGGAATGTACCACACCGGCTGGAAGGGGGTGTTTTAAGAAGGACTGTCCCATTCAGGGCCCCCAGGCCGATTGGTAGGTGCAATTTGCAGGCGGGGTTTTGCGTATGTGTACCGTAGCCATGGCGACGCTACGTCAGCAGCTCAGCCGGGCATGCGGAGAGTGGCTTCGGGAATAGCTTTTTGCGCCGCCGCTGCGCACTTGGTGGCGAGGCGGCTCTGCAGGGTCAGGTGAATGGGGAACGGGGGGGGGAAGTAGAGAGCGACAGTGAGGGGAGAAGGGGGCGGGGATCACCACAAGGAGGGGCAAAGGGGCGCAGAGGATTGGGGTGGGTGGGGGAGAGAGAAGGGGGCAGAAAGGATTGGGGAAGGCAGGATGAAAGGACGGGGGGGCAGAAGGGAGGAGGCAGAGAGGATTTGGGGCGTGGGAGAGAGAACTGGGGATGGGGCAGAAAGGATTTGCGGGGGATGAAAGGCTGGGAGAAGAGGAAGGACGGTGGCAGAGGGGGCTGGTGGGGAGAGGCAGAGAGGCCTGGAGTGAGAGAAGATGAGTGGGAGGAGGGAGCAGTGGGGTAATATACATATCTATTGTTCAGTTTCTTGTTCCTGTCAGGTTTGTTCATCACAGCAGGTATTAAACCAGTAATGAAAGGGCGAAGTGAGCTGTAATGCAAAGTTCCTGCCCTGGGACTCTGTCTGGGTGATGAGGAGGGGGATTTAGGATGGATACAGACTCTTCTTAGAGGGTTTCCAAAACATCATGCAAGTGAACAAGTTTTGAGTCAAATCTTAAGATAAATCACTGCCCTCTTTTTGGAGAATAACTCTACTGGCGGCTTTTGCTGACACTAGTAGATTCTTCCATAAAGTGATAGTAGACTGAAATTGGCTTGATTTTGCTCAACCAAAATGTTCTGAACAGATAGCACCAAAACTGACCAAATTTGTAAATTTCACTTTGTTGCTGCTTTGAGAAAATAGGTAGGGTAAGAGCAGCAATGGAAATGACGGCCTGAAATCTAAGGATGAAAAGAGCTAATAATTAAAATTTGGTCTTTTTGAGTATGCTATATACTTTACTGAAGTAGGTTAGTGTCACCCACCTCATATCACAGATGAGATAACGGAGACACAGATAGCTGAAATAATTTTGCCCAGCGATACATTGATTCAGTGGTAGAACTAGCAGCAGAATCCAGGTCTCCTGGTAATTGCTATACAGTTTATGCATAATCTCCCAACACATATGCTATTACATATAGCATTGATCCATGATAGAGAAAGGACAGTTATAAATATCAATCACTGCATTAATAAAAAGCCTGATGAAGAGCAACAATCATATGCCATAAGAAGTATTCTCTAGAAAATTAAAAGTTAATACATTTTAAGGTTGTCTTCACAACCATAAGAGCTAGAAACTTCAAAAATGAATCCTTAATTTCTGTAGAAATTGATGGGTTATGTTCTGCAGCTCAAAGAGAGTTTCTTACTCATCACGGAGTGGATGAATGGATATTTCAAGCCCTGCCTTATGCTAAAACTGAAGAAAACTGAACTGAAGCAGTTTAAAAATCTATATGCACTGGTTGATTCATTACTCTTTAGCCTGCAGTACACAATCTCCCACCATAGATCAACTATTATATACATCATATGATCAGTCAGAGAAAGGACAGTTATAAGTGTCCATGAGTGTATTAATAAATGGCCCAATAAAGAGCAATAATTTTGTCATAAGGGTTGCCTCTGAAAATTAAAAGTTGATGCAGTGACGTACATGCTGACACATGGCTTCCTATATTCATACATTAAAATTAAATGTTTGTTACATAAATAATCATATTTTAATACAAACAGCCTTTCTTCCTGCTGGATCAAGCACTCTGTAGCTGCTGTTGTGTATTATGAAAGAAAATGGCACTAAAATGTGAAAAAGTTTCCTATTTTCAAATGCTGATACTCCTTGCGTTTTAACTCAGTCATTTGATACCTTATGTATATAAAGTGGTTGCATATGGCTTGTCTATTAATATATAAATAAAAACTTGTCAAGGTATTTACACTGATGTAGAAGATATGGTACAACACCATCTGCTGGAAGTTTGCAACTAATATCTGTTGCCTTAACTTTATTTCCCCTGATATTATGTGTAAACAGTTTTGTTATAGGGGTAAGTGAAGCGCCACTGCCATTTTTAATAAATGATTAAAGGTTCTATTTGCCACCCTTACTCAACCGGAGTACTTATTTACTGCAGTTAGGCTTGAATCGTGTGAACACTTACACACATGCTTAACTTCACTACCCTGAGTAGTCTCGTGATTTTAAATGAGACTATTAACAGTCAAGTTAACCATATGTGTAACTGTTTGCAATATCAGGGCCTTAGTGCCATTAATTTCCCATTGAATGAAATACCACTGAGTCTGACCAAGTGGGATTTCTCCCACAAAAGCTAATGTGATAAATAAATTTGTTAGTCTTTTAAAATGCCATGGGACTCCTTGTTTGTTTTGCTGGACTAAACTAACACGGTTACTCTTTTGGTATGAGACTGAGTGGCAAACGCAATCCCTGAAACATTTATAAAGGATTGCATCATCCTTACAAGATCAAATTTTGAGTCTGTCCACAATGCTACTAAGTGGTTTTTAAACAATATGATAGGACTTATCTAAACGTTTAACAAACATAACTGCTGTTGACTTTTAGTGAACAAATTGTTTATTTACATTTACTCTTATATTTCCTAAATACAGGTCTGGTCTACATCACAGCAGAAAACATTGAATGAAGTCTTCACATCTGAACCATATTTTTCCACTCTTTTCTTTCCACATATTTGCAACATGAATAATAACTTATCTCAGAGGCTATTAATCAAGCCACACATTCATCACACTAATTTAAAAGGACCATCTTTAAGTGAAGGGAACTGGCATCCAAGTCTGCATGACTCTCAGGAGTCTGATTCAGAAAGCCTTACTCAAGAGATACATTATCAGTTAGAACTTCAGAAACGGATTAGTGAAAATGAAGTACTTGTAGGCCAGTCTTCTGATGAGCTGGAGAATGACAGCTTAGATGAAGATAGTCTGGAGGAGAAAAGTCTGAATGAATCAGAAGGAGCAAAGTATGGGCAAGTACAGTTTTCAAAGGGAAAAGGTTGTAGAAAACAGAACAGCAATAATGAAAGGTAAGAATATATATTTTAGTACATAGACATGATAGCACAAGAACAGTCAGGCTTTTTAGGCTGTTCAGGTGGGCATAAATGTACTTACACCTATGTAATGAAATAGTTAAATTGGTACAAAGACTGTATGTAGACCAAGCCTTAATATCAATATGAATTCAGGAAGATATGTTTTGAAATGTACTGTGCTGTACAACTTCTTTAGAAAAGGAGGGAGAGCAACCATTCTTTGTTCACATAGAGCTGGATGTATCTTGGACCACACTGGAAAATTAAGGGGAAGTCAGAACCTTCCTTACACTGCTATATATGCTACCGATACATTGAGTCTGGGAGTGCAAAAGTAGGTAGGTGCTTCAGAACCGCTTACTTGCCCTCAAAGTCGATGGACAGGAATGAGCAGGGCCTTGCCTCTGCTCACGACAGTACTAGCTAGTACAGCTGACAGGGAGGGGGTGATCTAATTCTGGTATAGGCCCAGTAAAAATAGATTTCCCTTCTTCTCTATGGGATTGATCCAAAACCCACTTAAGTCAGTGAAAGGAGTTCCATTGCCTTGAATGGCCTTTGGATCCAGCCTTCAAGCACATACCATAATGCCTCAGGTACTTGTTCAAAGATGATAGTTGGTGACTGTTGTCCTTTTCTATGCACTTAGTAGAATGGGGCATCTTTCTATATAATTTAAGATATACTTGCTTCTTTTTTACATTTAGATTGTGACTTTTAATCACTTTGGTTTGCTGCACTTACATTAGAAAACTTACATTTTAGAAGACTTTGAAAAATAGCAGGGTTGAATAGATGCATTTTTATTCAGTAATTATATAAAGGCAAAATTAAAAATTCCAGCATGACTGTGACAGCCTCACACATTCTTACAGAAGCGTTAACTTTATACATGAAATAAAACTGAATATGCTGTCATATGCAGAAAGGTTTAATGCTGTATAAATTGGGAATAATTGTTGTGTTTAAGAGAATTAAATTAAACCTGAAGCAATAATCATGTGCCATTTCAAAATTTAATTGTCTACTTAAAACAAAGTGGCAAACAAACGAAGGCTAAATGATTAATAGTGTGCTTTTATTCACCTCCTCAACAGGCAAAATGGCCAGTTACTGAACATTTTATTGCAAGTGCAAAGGATGTTAATTGTGCTAGAAACATGCTCTAATTTTAGTAATTTTTTGACTGAATATTATACTAAATACGAGGCTCTTTATTAAATGGAAATTTGATTTTATTTAGTTTGAAGTTATCACAGTAAGTACTCAAATATAGTCCATTAACTGGCGCAAATATCATAGTCTATGCATATGAAACCTCCTCTCTACATCCATTACTAACCTAGCAATTTGAAGAGGAAACCCTGCATCTGTTGTCTGTTTATCCACAGAAGTGTTGAATACAGAGTCCATCTAACCTTTATATCGAATCGGGGGAGAAATAAGAGGTGTATGTTTTGTCTGCAAATGATTAGACAAGAAGGAGCTCTTCAAGCTCATTTTGTTCCAGTGTGGTGACCTGGACTACATAATACAATCAAACTGCTGTGCACATAGTTCAACACAATAGGGCTCTTTGGAATCATATTCTGTTATTTAAGTGATTGTTTTCAGCAATATATTACATATTTCTGTGCTTTTATTGTTTCAAAATACAGTCATTATTTATTCTTGCATATAATTTACATTTATGAATAATAATGACGTTTTAAGACTGATGTTGCTACTTCATTGGTATCAGTATTTCAATTCCTGACAAGTACAAAGTATATCAGGTTACTGGCACTTCTGCTATGAAAAGCAGCAATATGGAACTGGATTCTATTTATTATTTATGTCACACTTTATATTTAAAAAGCATATTTGTAAATAGCTTACAAAGTGTTAAATAGGTTAACTGCTACAGATCTGTATCGAGTCCAATAGATTGCTTTTGAAAGTCAGTAGATTTGGATGTTTCATTTTTTTCAGACTTCTCTGAAAAGTCCACCCTGTTTCCGGACAACTGTCCTGAAAGTGTGTTTCATATATGCTAGTTGAGATATTGCGAATCAACAGCTTGGATTACTCCTCGGTCTCTTTAAATTCCTTTTCTGATCTGGGGCTTTTTCACATGGGAGCAAGACATAGTTCTGTTCCTCCTTCCTCTCAACTACATCCATATTCTACACAGAAGACTTCTTTAAACCTTGTCAAGAAAGCTTTATTAAATTAGCCAAGTAGATAGCTTGACATTGCATTGTATTGAACAGAGATAATATCATAAAATCTGTTGGCTATTTCCTCTTAGGTAACCAGTACTCTTGAAGCTTGAGGGACCAGTCTTGGTTGGAATATCACTTTTACTTTGGAGAGCAGAGTCTCTGGGGAGTGACTGGAATTTTCTGTGGAAGATAAACAGTTATTGCCTCTTATAACTTAGGCCCTTTGAAATGAAATTGAAATAGATAAGGGAAAAGGTAGCTGCACTTTTGTAATTGCATCATCTAAGTTGTCTTCCTTTCCCCACCACCCCCCATAAGTGCCATGATGAATTTATACAACAAAAATTGTTTTCTTTGCCAGACCTGATCATTTTAGGCCTAATTTGCATTTAGTACTAATTAAAATTAAACATGAAAAAGGTGCTCTTTCTGGATCTTTGGCTCAAGTGTCATTGTTTGGCCCCTAATCCTAAAAATGGTCTCACATGTAAGAAACTTTACACACAAGAAGTCTCATTGAACTCGATGGGACTGCTCATATGTGTACAGGTTTACAAGTGTACGGGCATAAACTGGAATTTTAAATTAAACTAATTTTATTCAAAGTGCTGACTGATTATACTCTTTTAAATGTTAATATTTCTTTTCTGGTTTTCATAGCAAACAGCAACCTACAGACAGATACTGTAACCTAAGGTACGATCCCAACTGGAAGAGCAATAATGAGGCAGCAGAATTTTCTCAAGTGAATACAACACAACAGGTTGCTGAAAAAATCCCACAGGGCTGCTCTCAGGATTCATCTTACCTCCCTTCCAAGGATGCCTTGGACAGAATCTTGGAGGAAAATAACCAGCAGGTAGAAAGACAAACTGTATCTTCTGATTTTGATACAGAATTGTTAAGCCTTGATGGTCAACCTGCTGCGATAAGCAGTGGGTCTTTTAAACTGCATACAAAAGGAAAGCTGTCAGCAGATGATTGTCAGTACAAAAACAGTTCCAGCACATATAGTGATGTTTTTTCTCTACAGTCTGTAGAAGTTCAGCAACAGAGAGCAAAAAAAGACTTTGTGGGGAAAAACAAACTTACTTTGGGATTAGCTACACAAAAACAGGCTTCTTATCTTCATCTGCACAGTAGAAAGCGAGATGAAGTTCATCAAGGACAGGTGGGTAAATGCATATTATATAAAATCTCCTGACAGTTATGAACTAATTAGATGGGTCAGTTATTGTTTGAAGGGGCACACCTAATAAATATTTTGATTTTACAGAATGATTCCTGGATTTCCTGTCAATCCTATATTTGGATAGCACAACTGATGAGAGAAAATCTCTTCCCTGCCCTTGATAGGAAGATAGTGCTCTGTGCTGTTCATATCCCAAGCAATAGCCTTTCGATGGCCTCCAGTTGCACCATGCCTTCTAGAAGGCTAGCTACGTCACCTGCTGTAGGTGCAGAAGACAAGCCTTACTATCAGTGGTCAGGTGAACGCTAGGTAGGAATACTGTTCTGTTATCCTATGGGCAGAGGTGGCTTTTGGGGTAGGCGAAGCAGGCACACGCCTAGGGCCCCGAGCTGTAAGGGGCCCCCTTGCCTGGCCCAAAAGCCGTGTCTGCCTCGGTTGGCAGCAGGCGGAGGAGCTGGCCCCTGTGTCTGGGGTTGGTGGGGGGGAGGCGCAGGGCCAGGAATGGCGGCGGGGAGCAGGGCTGGCAACAGGGGGCCCTCGTGGGCCTATATGGGGCCCCACAGGCCTATACGGGGCCCCGCAGTGTGCCTTCGCCTAGGGCCCCCTATAGCCAAAAGCCACCTCTGCCTATGGGTTCAGTGAGAGGGAAGGAGGGAAAGAGGTCCCCCATGACATCTTCTCCTATCTTATCTATAGCAACAGCAGGCAGGACTTGAATTTTAGAGGCATCCCAATGGAAGACTCAAATCCATGCCCTGATTTGTACAAAAAACTTCTCTGTGCCAGGGCAATTAGATTAGGTGCATTAGCTAAAAGCCTGCATATCATTCTCTCAGGGTTACCAAACTCGGAGTTGTGTGTCTTGGGAGCAAGTTCCCAGTGGGAAGGGCTGTCCACTGAGAATCTTGGGTAATGAGCCCAGAACTACTTGTAAGATTTCAACATTGTGCATAAATCTATCTGAGTAAACCCCCTTTATGCCCCCCCCCCGCTTTAAAAAAAAACAAAAAAAAAAACAAAAACAATTTTTGCTGGTAATAAAGTGATAAAATGTTCCTTTTTATTTGATTTGATTCATTACGTCTTATAAATTGATTCATTTTATTCATTACTGGAATTGTTTGGCATGGCTTACACAATTTTGTTAATATGTGCTCTACTAATAATGTAGGCACTTGTCTCTTTATGGGTGATAAACAGCAGCGTTGCTGCTTGAAAGAAAAATTGCTTCTAATGTTAGAACAGTGATAATACAGTAATTCTGAGAGACTCAAAAGCTGATCATGTTAAAGTATAAAAAGTTTGTATTTGCAACTTACCAGTTGCTCTGATCACAACAGAAAACAAAAAACAGTTTATATTGTATGCAGCTTGAAAAGAAATCTCAGAGAAAATTATGTAGATAAAGTGCAGTCTGGTGGATGCATTGACATATCAGTGACATTTAGGCCCATGTTTTTCAAGAGAAGCTGCTAAATGTGGAGGGTTCCAATTTTGCATGTCCAAACTGAGACCCTCAAACTTGATTTTAAGGTGTGGTAAGCATTTACAATTCTGTTTTAAATCTGGGGAAGCTGCTGGTAACTCCAGTCCCTTGGAAATGAAGGGCTTAGTTTTTTCAAGTTCTGTTCTCAAAATCAGAACCACCAGCATTAGGGGATACTGTTGAAAACACGGGTTAATTTTACTGGACTATAGTACAATACAGCACTGTCCATATGTTACATAATATGAAGATTAGGTGGGTGAGGTAATGTCATTTATTGGACCAACTTCTACTGGCAAGAGAGACAAGCTTTCAAGTGACAAAGCCAATAAAAGATATTGCCTCACCCACCTCGTCTCTAATATCCTGGGACAGACATAACTACAACTACACTGCATACAGTACAAAGATGGAAAAAGTACAACATAAAAAGTTATATTATTGCATTATACCACAGGTGGCTGTGTAATTTACAAAGCTGGCTAGTAAGATCTTACATTGTAAATTACAAGGCTAATGAACAGTAGATGCAAACACTAGAGGGCACCTGCTGTATGTCTTACACTCAATGGAATAGTGGACAAGCTCTTTGCTAGAAGAGTTAGTAAGAGCACTTGTTTTTCCATCTATAATTCGAGTGATGGCAAAAATCATTAGATTGAGGTAAATTAAAGGTTTGTTTATTTACCCTTTGGGAATTCTGAAAATTTATTGGTAAGCTATGCCTAGCACTACATATTATTAATGAGTAGTTATTGGTATTATTGCAGTAGCACCTGAAGGTCCTAATCAGGGATTGGGATTTACTTGTGCTAGAGGCTGTACATTGACATAACAAGACATATTCCCTGTACCAAAGAATTTACAGTCTAACACCTTGATCCTGCAATAACATGGGTACAGGGCCCTTTGCCTAAGCATAATTCCTTTGATTTGGAGCCCCTAAATGACTGATTAGGGACAACAACAGGGCACCCACAAAGTAAATTAGGTAGTTATGATTAGGCTAATGAGCAGCAACCATTCTTGTATTTATTGTCATCTTAGGCCTTCTCTCTAGGGGGATACATGGACTAGATAAAGGCAGAGGTTGTTAAAAATACCCAAGACATTCTGGGCCAGACTGTTCACAATTAAACTGTAATTCAGTGGAGTTACTCTGGCTGTGACAGAGCAGAATCTGGCATTTTGTATGTATTAAAAACATCACTGAGTACTCTAAAATGCTGGGGAAAAAACAACATTAAAACAAAAAAGAGGGGGGAAAAGAGCCCTTCTGCAAAAATACATCCACCTGAAAAATTAAAGGTCCAAAAATGTCAAAGTAATTAATCCCTGACTTTGTGGGGCCATGTCAGTTTAAGGAATTTGTTGGTTTTTATAGCAGTAATGCCCAATATGTGCCTGAGGCTTTTCAAACAGCCTTTGCCCTGGTGAATGTGCAACCTACGCGTTGCTTGTATGGTTATTATGGGGAATGTGAGAGGAAGAGAGTGGCGTGTCATGAGTGGAAAAGATAGACAGCCTTCGGTTGACCAGCATATTGCACAGCACTGGGTCAATATACTGATGTGTCTGAAGGGAGTACCTAAGGTAATGATTAGAAAATTCTCTCTGAACTGAATGACTAGAGTTTGTTTTAAGATTGTGATTGTGTGTGTGTATAGTTATAATGTAGAAAATCAGTTATCCACTCAGGTATGTTTGTAGTTTTATAATCAAAAAGATGATGCAGAGTTACTGATTTTCATTAGCTTAGATTTCAGAATAGGTAGAAGGAGAATTGGCCATTATGAATTACAGTGATTCTCTAGCCAAGCTGGGACGGCCATATCACTTTCCAGTGAATCCTCACAGGCTAAATAAGTGAACAAATCTGACATTCTCTAAAGGAGTGGCATCCAGCCATCTGTGCTGTACCGTGGAGCCTTTGAAGGGTTGAAAAATGGGAGGGAAAAAACCAACAGTTAGATTGTTGGTGTGACTTAAGATCTATTTTTACAATAAAAATAACTAAAAACCCGAATTCTGTCTTCACTTAGGCCAGTTTTATAACAGTGTACCTACACTGACTTCAGTGGAGTTGTTCTTTATTTTACTCTGGTGTACATTTGGCCGAAAGCCACAGAATATAGAAGATAAGACTCTAATAAAAGCTATCAATATTGTCTACAAGGAAAGACAACCTATTAGGCTAGAAGACAGCAAGCCATTATCAAATATAGTATAGTGCCTCTCTGAAACTTAAAGGTGCATCATGGCCTCAGGTGATAACCCTGTAAGAAACACCTGGGAAAACTATTTATAGCACATAAAGATAATTAATTTTAATGCTCATTAAACTTTTTGGACAGTCAAGACAGGTAAGCTAATCAGTTGTTCAACAGAAGTGACTAAATCAGAATGGTCAGAATTGGATAACTGGCATTAGGGAAAGATTAGCGGTATCTCAGACAGCCACGTCAGCATCCAGAACGCAAGCCCTGAATGTTGTTTTTACAAACTGGACTATTTTCTGTTTTTAAACAAACTAGAGCTCTCAGTTGTTGGCAACACAGTTGACTGAAGCATAGTGGGTGGGTATAAAGTGTTACATTAAAATATAGACCGCTTTCCATGTAATTTTACTAAATCAGCTCTGCAAAAATTTAGTATGGGGGAAGATATTTGAATATATGATAGTAAAGGTTTCTTACTTCAAGTTCTTACAAGAGTCACAGCCAGTTATATCTGTGGGCTGTATATACCCAACATTCTACAGAAGTGCGCTTATGGGTTGATATGTATGTTCACTAATTCAAATAGCATTTTAGAAAGCATCAACTTTCTGCAGTGCTGCCTGATTCTCTAAGAACCTGATGATGAGTTTCTTTGAGAGAGAGAGAGAGAGAGAGAGAGAGAAGTAGCTGCCCAATCTAGCTCAGCTGTACTCAATACGAGTTGCTTTCCTCCCTACAACCCCTTACTTCAAAGCGAGGAACATAATGTACAATTTTTTAATGGCTCTAGACCAAGGCACTCAGACTCTCTGTGCACTGTGCCTTACCTCAGTGTAAACACCTAATCAAGATTGCCTGCGCTTCAACAATAGCAGCCGAATGCAATTCGAGAACCACAAGCCTTTGAAGTCCTCACCGCAAAGGCCGGTTTTCTAGTCTGGGATAATGACATGCCATGATTGCTGTCTTTGTTGTATCTTTTCAGTAGAGAAGCAATTATGGGCCTCAATTTAACAGAATAGACATTACACAGCTTATGATGCTCAAAATGCAATTTCATTTGATCATTTTCTCAATTTGATTGGTATTAATAGAATAGTTCACAGAAAAATACTGGCAGAGGTTGTGTCCTGTTCCTCTTTCAAAGAGATAATGTAGAAGTATGCTTTACCTGCCCAGCAAACTATCGATACAGTGACTCAGTGGGTTCCACCAAAAACATCTTACCAATGAAAAAAGCGGTGTTTCTCTATCTATTGTGGAGAAGGAAACCTATGAAGAGTCTTCCTAATTTGTTAACTTCTTTCCTGTCAGGAGAGCTGACAGAATCATTACTATTTGGAGCAATCTGACTCACCTGAAATATCAGCAGTAAGAACACCCCGGCTTCCATGTTCATTCATTTCTGTTCAGACCAGCTGAAGCAGTTACCTGCATAAACTTGTCTATAAAATATTACCTGCGTTTGTAGTTCTCATACCATGACCCATGGATCCTTGGGGGATTGGAAGGCACTTCCTGTTAGCCCAGAGAGAGGCTGGCCCGATGGCGTTAAGTCAGGAAACCGTAGCTCGACTCCTGCAGCTTCCCCAGATGCAGAATGTCAGCTGTGCATTTGTCTGCAATCTGCAGGAGCTGCATAGGCTTTCAGAAAAGCATCTGTGTGAGTGACTTAGATATAAACCCAGAAAAGGCATTTCACTTGTACACTGCCCCCTGCTATAACAGTCAGGTATTTTATTTGAGAACACCCCCTACATGAATGTTTGCAAATTTCATGTGATTTGCCCCATGTTCCCAGTGTGTGGATACCCAGTACTTGCTTCATTGTGTGGATCATTGGCCTTAGGCAGCTCCAGTATAATCCACGGGACCCATTCCAGATGGACTCCAAACAAGTGTGGTTGAGTTGTCCCTTAACTATGTTGGTTGAATTGCTATTCTGCTATAGGCATCCTAGCCCCTACCTCTGTGCTCTTCTTTCAGCTAGGATGCTCAGTGCTTGTGTGGAAAAGAGACAGTCAATGATCTGAGCTCATGTTTGCACAGTTGGTTGTTGCCCTGGTCAGACACCTTCTCAGGATGACCTATCCCAAATTAATACCCCCTCAGGAGTGCTTAATTATCCCTACTGCAGGCAGTGGCCCAGTAAAACAGCTAGTTACGTTATCTACAGTGTTTGGGCTGGCTAATTGACCCTTATTTGGGTACTGCAGAGTCATATTTACTTCAGGAGCATGGAAAAAGCATGCCTTTTAACAGCAAACCAGGACAATATCAGCAATAAAGAGGCAGAAAGATGGAGAATAGGAGATAGACAAGATAATGTTTTTAATATGGTATGCATTTTGTTCTGCTCTCTGCTCATAATCTGTGCATTTCCTATATGACGCTGCAGTGACATCTTGCTAGCACTTCACAATTACCACAGTGTTGGCCACAGCAGCTGTTTTGCTCTTACAGGAGACAGCAGTTAAAGCTGGTTGGAAAACTTCCATTAACCGTTTTCCTGTCAGAGAATTCTGTTTTGATAAAGCCATAATATTTTTTAAAATTGTTTCCATTTTGATGAAATTTTAGGAAGAAAAATGAAAGTTTAAAAGTTTTTGAAACATCTCGTTTCCTATTTTTGACCCCCCTTAACAGCACCATAATAAGTGTGCTTTGGCATGATTTATGTAGTTTGCCTGCTCTATCAGTTTTGGCTGATCCTGTTACTTGACTGGTAGTTCTGCAGTATTAATGGGGACTGACTCATGTCTCTCCCACTTTATACTTACTTCAGCTGTCAATCTCTCTCCCATTCCTGCTGTACTGTGCACCGACAGGCGGGCCTGAGTAGCATCATCTTCTCCACCTGCGGTTTACTTTGACAATCTGAACAAGTCCTTTGAGAAATTTGCTCCAATTTTGGGTGTTGAGCCCTTCTGAAAATCGTGGGCATATCATTTGTGCTGGCTGATGTGGCCATATCGAAAATGGTCTTAAAATCTATTAGTCTGTATTAGACTCTGATCACCCTTGACATAGCTGTATAGGTCTGATTTTTCCTATGGGGGATGGCTATGTTCTCTAGTTTTGCTCATGAAGATGATGATATGCATACAAGTGGCTGATTCCTATTACTCCCTGGCTATAAGTGATGGAAGTTTTATTTTGCTTTTTACCACCACTGTGTTCTGATTTATAGTGTATTTGGTAATGACTGACTGTATTGGTCTAGGCTTTACTGTGATACATGTTCTATGAATATGTTAGTACAGTGGCTCATTGGTTGTGTAGTCCTACTTTTGCCTGTTCTTAGAGGTATCTACCTTACATATATTGGGGACCTTCGTCATCTGTTAGTTATGGCTATGAGTAAGAGTCCCTACTGTATGCACCTTGCAACTTTCCTGCCTTGTGGTCCCTTTAAATTGAAAGTGCTCAGAACATCATCCACAACCTTTCCTATTCACGTATGTGCTACCATGGTTTCTACTTACATTGAGTCATTTGTGCACTCCTTTGCATATGTTGCTATTTGGGCTTTTCAGTCTCCTGCCATGAATGATCTAATGCTTCATCTTACTATTCACTGGCATAGAGCCTGTTGCTTGTTTTTGCCTCCTCCCACTATGCAGATCCATAGATCTTTTACGCTGTTCTTGGTCCCACTGTAGCATATGAAGTCTAGTGTGGCTCAAAGTATGTTTTTCTTTTCTAGGTCTCAGATGTTAAAAGTGCTGATGAGAGGCTTATTCAGAATGCCATTGAGTTTCAAAGCACAGCCATGGATCCTGAAGACAAATGGCTCCAGAAGTCACACCAACTAAAGGTTCCTTTTTGGGTGCAATATGACAGTGATTTTTGGAATCTATACATTCAAACATTCAAGTTCTTGGCTTTTTCCCCTCTAAACTTAACGTGTGGCAGATGTTATATTTTTTCTCTCTTAATATTACTTACTATTTTGCAATTTTAGGGGTTTTATCTGAGTCTCTCAAAGCACTTTACAAACATTGTTAATAATCATTTATATTGCACATGAAGTATTCTAAACTGCACATCAATTATGCCTCCAACCTTTGTGAGGACGTATTAATCATTTGACAGATGGACAAAGTGAAGAACAGAGAAATTAAGTAATTCATCCAAGGCCACATAATGTGTTAGGAATCCTGGCTCCCACTACTATACTCTAACCAACAGAAGTAGATAGATAGTTTTCTTAACTCTTTTATACAATTTCAAAGGTAATTAGTAGTTGCCACAGTAAAACAGGCTATAGAGAATACATCTAAACATTATTCAAGTCTTCTAAACTAGTAGCACTCAATCACTGTGTCAGGACACATTACTGTGCCACCACATAGCAGGAAGTGTGTCGTGGAGAGCTGGGAAGATGAGTGGATTCAGCCTGGAGTGGGGTGGGGTGGTGTGTCCTGTAGAGTTGCAATACTCTACCACGTGTGTTGCGACCCACAAAAAGTTGAGAATCACTATTCTACACTATAATCCATCATATACATTAAGCCTGGAGGAAATGGACTAGATCTCTTGAGGTCCCTTCCAGATGTACATTTCTATGATTAAGAAGCATCTAGAATCTGCTTCCATAACTATTTATCTTGCTCTGTAAATCTCAAGATTGCTTACTCACTGTCCAGCTAGATAGGTAGCTAGGGGATTTATAGAGTAGGAAAAATTTTTGAAAGCACAAAAATTATGCTGTTTGATCCATATGATGGATTTAATCCAGAACATACTTCCAAGTATCCAGGAGGCCTGGACTTAAAAAGTTTGATGCTACTGTACCATTAAACTAATAATCCAGCACTCATTGTTTCAGTGGGTTATCAGGGCTATAAATTAAGATTTTAATTACTATTGTTGCATTCCATGTTCTGTGGAGAAGGAGGGTGCTGATTTTTATCAAGGGGATAGTTTAAGACAGAAATTGTTTACAGGTGGAGGAAGGTGCACCTTGAGTCTGTCAAGCCATGTAGTTACCTAAATTGATAAATGGAGCAGATGACTGTCTGCCTTTCACACTAATACAGTGACATAACCTCTTGGAATAATTCCAGGGTAGACCAGGTTTCATCACAGACAAAGACATAAGCCCTTTAATGGTATCTGAGAAAGCAGAATCCAGCTAGAACAGATGCGAAAACTATGTACAGTAGCATCAAGAATTGATTTAGTTTGCTGCTCAAACTATAGTAAAGCAGAAAAGTGGGACAAGGTAAGGACTAAGATTCATTTTCTTCCTTTGCTCTTACAATAAAGACACAATCTTCTGCATTACTGCAGCATTTAAGTGGAGTACTGTATTTGCAAGATACATAATTAGGCATAAACAAGGAATGGAGCAATCAGTTTAGGGTTAGAATAAACAGATTATGCTCTGAATAAGAACAAAAGTGGTCTCAAACAGATATAAGGCCAAGGGCACCCAATTCTCTGTATCAGCAGAAAACTGTTCTTCTAAGGAAGAGAAACATGTAGTAAAAAGAAACAAGAGTTAAGCACTCCTAAAAACAGAGCAGAAGAGGGGGGGGAGAAAAAAAAAATCTATCCCTAGCTAAGGTCTGACATAAATCACTTCTCAGTTGGAATAAGAAGAGAATCAGGGCTCTCAAATTACAATTCACTCCTTGGTTAACTCCTAGCTCTCACGTTCATGTCCTATTCCTTATCAGGGCAGAATATATAGTTACAGTTTAGGGCCTAAAAATAACAACTAGAGTATACAATAAGTATTAGTTCCTCGATAACCTTGGGTGAGAATTCCCATTTGTGCACGATTGCGTTCTATAACAACCTTGTTTTTTCCCCCCCAATTGTTGTTACAAGTGAGGAATAATTTAAAAATCTTAATTTAATTAATGAAGATGTGTATTTGGGAATTTAGGAAAATTAGAAAATGTTGCAAAAGCAACATTCTTAAAAGGTGTGGCAGAAAAAACAATCAGGACTAGCAACTGAGGGATCTTCCTATGCAGCAATTTCTGCCATTGAACCAAACCACTTGTTATGTAGGTGGGACAAAACACTTTGCAACAGTCTTATTATACTTTGCTAAAGGCCGGTAGCCTGATTCTCCACTCCACTGCACCAGTTTTATGCCAAATTTCATAGATTTTAAGGCCAGAAGAGATCATTAGATTATCTAGTCTGCCCAACACTGGCCACAGAATCCCAGACATCCACCCCTTTACTGAGTCCATCAACTTGTTTTTGACATGATGCACATTGTCCAGAAAGGGATCTGATCTCAACTTGGAGTCATTAAGGGCAAGTCTACACTGCCTGCTGTTTTCAGCAGCAATCAAATGGAGATATGCAAGTTACTTAAATAAAAATGTATGTATCTCAGTTGGACTGCCTTATGCCTGGTATATCCACTGTGCTGTGTCAAAGGGAGGGGCCTCAAGTTACCAGGATGGTGTTCAGAGATTGGCTACCTGTTTGACTGAGTGGGCCTTCACAGACCCAAACAATCGATCATCAAGGTTGATCTGACAGCAGTGACTTTGCCGCCAGTGTAGTACCAGCAGAAGACCTTGTGATGCAATAAGCTGATAGTAGGTGGTGGGTGCCATTAATTAGCCCTGACTAAAAGTTACTGTGTATAAGCAAAACAGAGCTGGTACTGACCAAGGACGTACCTTGTTTCCACTAAGTAGCGGACATAACTTGCAAATTTTGTAAAATAATGAGATAAGACTGGGGCAAAGGAATGTTGTAAATAAGTGTAAAAGACACCATGCCTTTTACCCACTTAGTAAGGTGTGGAAAAATACCAGATGTGCATGCCATTTACCCACTTAGCAAGCAAAGGTATAAAAATATTGGTTAAGCCCCTCCCAAATTGGAATCTCATCAGAGACAACTGCAATGTTCGCTGCCACGAGTCATTGCTCCCCGTGCTTCACGCCTGCAGTCATTTAATTAGGGTTCCTGTCTGCTAAAAGGGGCGTAAGCATTAGTGCTTTCCTATTTCTTTGCTTTGCCTGTGTTTTTAATAAATTTAGCTTGCTTTTATGTTTTACCTTGTTTCTCAGTGTTGTGCCTACCGAACGAGGACCTGAGCTATAGGTTGTAGCCAGGGTCCTGTAACCTTCTTGTAACAGCCATCAGTGAAGACTACCCGTAGGAGAATTCACTGCTTCCCTTGATAGTTTGCTTCAATAGTTATTCATGGTCACTGTGAAATTTGTGCCCTATTTCTCACTTGAATTTGTCTGGCTTTAACTTCCAGTCATTGGTTTTTGTTATGCCTTTCTCCACTAAATTGAACCTGCAATCAAACCTATTGCTGACCTTATAAAACCAAGGTGTGCCAGAAACATGTTAACTGCAGATGTTTTGTCAGATGTTGTGGGAAGTTAGGGATTGAAACAAGACAAGGAAATGCCATGGTGAAGGAGAAGGGAAGGGCCTAGAGTTTCAGGACTTAAAATCTTCATGTTGAGAAAGAACATCATTCTGAAAAATCCAGTCAAGCTCAGCCAGTAGCCATTCGGCTGAATGCAGGAAGTACTGGGTGAGATGCCTCAACCTGAGTGATTCAGGAGATCAGATCAGGCGATTCCAACACTCCCCTCTGGGAAGATATTTTCCTGTGATACCATAAAATAGCTGGGCTTTTCTCCATTCATTGCATGTTCAAGGCTGCAGTATTCCCCCATGAGGAGCTTTCATCAGTCTGGAGAGAGGTTCCCAAGCATTTCCCTGGCAGCTGGCACATGTCGCCATACAGAGGTCCTTCACCAGCTTCAGCTTTGCTCTGCCAGCTGCTTATCTGTTCTGCTTGGTGTTGAAATCAGCATGAGAAGAATCATTAAGTGCTAGACTACTTAACTGACTGCCAAGATAATGCCACTGAAGTCAGATTTATGCTGATATAAAACAGACATAACCGAGTGGAAAGTCAGGCTCTCCTGGGTCTCACAGGTTCATTTCCACCTGTTTTTACAGACCTTTAGTATGTTTCTTTAAGATAGTTATAACATGGGTATGCCCCATCCGCACATGCAAGATCAAACCTTGTGACACGATGTGCTGATATAGTCAAAATTGTTGTGCAGATGGCCACTAGTATAGTGGCCAACTCTTTCTTTGTGAATATAAAGTGAGGTGTAAACATGGACAGGAGGACAAGAAAAATATGCTTCTTTTTCGTGAAGGCTTTCTTTCTGCTTCTTGTTTTAGTTTTTTCCTACTCTCCAGACACTTCTCTCACACACAGCTGGCTATGAATTACAGGCTAAGCATAGAATACTTTGTCTTTGCCTAAGGGATTTGGACACCCAGTTGCCATGAAATTAATGGGAATTTGGCATCCAGATTGCTTTGCCTCCTTGCAAAAAATCTCTGCCCTAGTTCTCTTATTACATTTATGCTGAAGTAGCTCCAGCAGATTGTTTGAATTTCCTGCTGTTCATTGGAGGAAAGAAGCTGTGCTCCTTAAGAGAACAAACAGCACTTTATGCTGTCATTCATGATAAAAGATGTTCAGCACATTTGGAATTTCTTCGTTAAGGAAGAATGTTACAATGCTACTTGATCCATCCAAGTGGGAAAGCTCTGGCCCAGTCACAAATTGTCACAGGTTCATGCTGAGACCCTTCCATAGGTGGCACCATAGGTAAAAGCACTAATCATTATGGAAGAGGTCTACCTAACAAATTATCATCTTGGCTCCAGGACTCAGGATTCCCCAGTGCTAAAGCTTTCACCAAGACATTCAGCTCTATATGTGGACTTAATAGCTACCATTAAGCAGTTACTCTGAGTGCATATGCTAGGTAGTGATTGCAAGTGTTGGTAACAAAAGAGCCCTAGTGAGACTGGAGAATGAAATGGAAGATTTCAATTCTGATGAAGATTAAAACGGACTGAGAATGGCTTTGTGCCTTACCTTTAAGGAAACCTGTATCTTGCTTCAAAAGGAAAACACCTGGTGTCTTAATTGGGAGGTTGATAAATTTTAACTACACCACAGATTTCAAGTATGTTGCTTTGGGTTTTAAGAGATGTCCCACTGAATTTAAATTCCTGAATTGTTTGTTTGTTGTTGCTAGGATGCCATGTTGCAGGATTTACATGCACATGAATACTTGATTTAATGTTTGAAATAATTTAAGCTGTGTATCGACTTGTTTCTCTGTCCTCTGCAAATAAGTATTAAAAAAACGCACCCCTGGAGAAGCTTTTGTGTGATGTAGGAAAGAACATTTATACCAACTACTTCTCACTAGGCAAATACTTAATTCATCAATAAGGAGAGCTTTTGATCAATAATTTATAAATAGAGCTCTTCCATGAATTTCTTTTACAGTATTTTATTTTTTACTATATAGGAGGGAAAGATAATTGCTGCCTGTATTTGTATTTCATTTCTACTAAAAACCATAGGTTCCAGACACTGATATATATCATTAAAAATCACAAACAGCTATAGCAAAGCAGAAATTAATTCCTTCTGTCCACTTCCCACCTCCAAGTCTAGCAACAGAGCCACCAGTAAACAGAGCCAAACTCTCTGCTGTTTTGAACTGGCACTCTTCTATTGAGGTCAAAAAAAGTGTGCCATTTTACACCAGAAGAAAACCTGACTCCAAAACTTCTCCATTATACACTTGGCCAGATCCTCAGTTGATATAAATTGAAGTAGCTCCAATGAAGTTAACAGGTTTGGAAGACTTTAGATCAGCTGAGAATCTGGCCCATTACATGTACCAGTATAGTAGCTATGCTTAACCTTAAGCACATGTTCAAGTTTCACAGCGTTCACTAAAAGTTAGGCCCCAATTCAGACAGCAGTTAAGCATGTACTTAGGGTTTGTGCATGTGGAAAAATCCTCAAATGGAAGGGTGTTGGAGCAACCAAAAGTATGTGCAAGTTTTGTAATATGTTTGTCTCTTCAAGACATTATTTAAAATACATGCAAAATGATCACCAGAGCATTTCACAATATCTTTAACTTATTTTAGGATCACCAAAATAAATGGCACCAGGCAAACAGAAGGAAATTAAATCAAGTGCTAAAAGAGAGATCTTTACTAGGAAATGATGTTCAGCATCCAACGAGAAGACTAACAGAACCAAGATCTCAGCATCACATACATCGCATTGTATCAAAATTTGAGAACACACCTATAGATTCCAACTCTTCTGAAGTGCTAGAACTTGAACAAGATGACAGTAGTTCACTGCATAGTTGGTTACGAACAAGTCCCGTTATTGATTCAGTTACTCCTTTCATTAAGACCAGCTCAACAGCAAATTGGGACACTCACTCAAATACTTTACCAAATAAGAATTATTTGGTAAACCAGAATCAGAAGCAAGACTCCATGAACTTGGCTTCACCTAAGCACCATCTTGAACTAACATTGCATAAAAATGTTACTGGATTGAATTTATCTCCAGCAAATGTTAAAGAAAACAAGAAATTTCAGTACAGCTCTGGAAATAAGCCTTTGTATAATCAGCAACATTTACAAAGTTACATTTTGAAGTCTCTTCCACCTGATGAGAATGCTGAGGGTCACACACTCCTAAACCAGAAAAGCCTCTCATCTACTTACAGTGCTAATTTTCAAGAATCAGTGAAAGACCATGTTTCAACTCAGAGTCATAGAAAGCAAATTTATACAGACAAGAGTCATTACAACTATGCTACCAATGGCATGTGGTAAGGAAACTGGTTTCAAAGTATTATTAGTAGAATGATACTTGATGCCCAAGAAGTCATATTAGAGAAGGCCAAGAAAGTTTTCAGAAAAATTTGATATACATTCAACCGCAGTAATTTATTCCTAACTTATAGTTTGTCCATTCATGTTGAGTTAATAAACAGTTTCTTTTCTAATACCCCAGCCGCTCCTACACATGAAATACCCATTGATCTTCATGTGTATGTAAGACTGCAGGATCAAGCTTAAGAAAGGTAACTGAAAAACTGGCACTAAAGAACATAACGAAAAGCATTTAGTTGCATCATCCAGAAACTAAGTCTAGAGTAACCTGTTTTTAGTCAACTTGGTTATACCAAAACCCAGCTTGTGGCAAGGTGAAATGAAAATCCCTGCTCTAGTGCATTGCCACCATATTTCAACACTTGTCTACACTTAAAATATATCTGTCTTTCCCACATTGCAATCCTCCAATAGCAGTGCTAGAGTATATAAGATTCAAGCAGCCAGAAGCATTTTTCCCGATCCTGCAATTGCTGTTTGTCAAAACCATCAAAGTCAAAGGTTGTGGGCACCGAAGTTCTTACAAGAATAAAATCTGACATTGCTAGTATGGAAAAGGCATGAGTTAAAAAAACTATTTTATATAGAGGTTTTATGTGTATGAAATGAAAATTCTATTTTAAATTAGTATAAAGGGCACAATTTTCATCTCACCTACTCAAGAGGTCTGCTTCCAAAGCCCACTGAAAAGTCTTTATATTGATTTCAGTGAGCTTTGGATCAGGCCAAGAGTTTTCCCAGTTGACTTAATAAAGTTATTCCTGTTATACAAGGGTGTGAGTGTGAGATCAGAACCTGTCACACATGGTCATGTTCACTTCTGATGTTTTGAAGCTTTGTGATGTATCCAGGAAACAATATTTAATGGTTTTAAAAGTATGTTTGTTTAACAATGACAATTTCAGCTTACAACTTGCTTACTGGGACCTTGCATCTATATATGAGTAAATATTTTCCTTCTTTTGTTTTTTGTTTTTTTTTTAATTTCAGGCCATCCCAGTCATCTGCCCCCAAGCCACTAACAGTGGTTTCTCCAACCATGCAACTTATACAAACAGTGGAACAACATCATCAAGAACTCTCTCAACTGGAAGACACTCACCTTGCCAATAGGCAGTTCTCTGGCTTGTTTCCACCTATAATCCCAAGGGTGGAGAGTGACTCAGAATTTAACACAGAAAGAAGTGAGGGCAGCCAAGTGAAAATAAGTCGCAGCAACTCAGAAGGGTACTTGCTACAAATGGAAAAGGAAAAACAGCTGAAAGAAAAGGTGACTAGGAAGGTAAGAAAATATGGATGCGTTCGAAAACAGTTTTAGATTGCTGTTTCCTCCTCTGATTAAATTAGTGCTTTGTGCTGGTCATCCATAGATCACAAAGCACTTTAAAAATGGGTGTTATTCCCATTTTACAGAAAGGGAATCGATACTCAGAGGTTAAGTGACTCGCTCAACAAACAAGTCAGTGGCAAAAGCAGATATGGAAAAAGGAAATAACTAGTAGTAACTGATCTGACCAACTCACTTCCACACCTTTAGGGTGCGTCTACACTTACAAATTAAGTCGACTTAAGCTTGCTTAAGTCGACTTAATTTACTCTGCATCTACACTACACTTTCCTTAAGTTGACTTAAGCAGCAATTAAGTCGACTTTATAAAACCTCGTTTTAAGTCGACTTTGCTGGCTAAGTCGACTTTAGAAAGTCGACTTAGCCAGTGTGGACGTGGATTAGCCTTAAGTCGACTTTAAGTCGACTTAGGGGGCTCCAGGGCTTCCCCACTGCCCTCCCTGCCAGGGTGGCTGGCACAGAGCCCTGCCCACCCTGCCCTGCCTGGGTCCCTGCTACTGTGGACCTGTCCCAGGTCCACCTAGCCCCTACAAGTCGACCTAGGCATCCAGTGTGGATGCTCGAGGTCGATTTGGCAGGGTCCCCTCTAAATTGACTTAAAATTTGAGTGTGGACATGCTAAGATGACTTAACAAAGTCAACTTAAAGTCGACTTTTTAAGTCAACTTAAATTAACAAGTGTAGACATAGCCTTGTATTCCAAGAAGTTAAGGCAATTCACCACTGCATCTTTCTACTCCTCTTTTCAGAGATGGTCAGCTGTTAGGACACAGGAGGAGCTGTTGGTCCTTTAAGTTATACCAATGGTAAAATGATTTAGAAAGAAGCCATTTGTATAGGACAGCAGGTAACCAGGCCTCAGGTCTAAGCAGGTTATTATCCTTGTCATGCCCATTTGCAAATCTCTTGGTTTCCAAGGGAATTCAAACTGAACAACATTAGCTTCACAAATCCTGTAACTTTTAATGTCAAATGTTATTCCAGGTCTGCTGACAACCCCATTGTGATCATTTATTAGGACTGAGCTCTTTGTCTTTATGTCCAAATTTCATACTGTAACTCATTAACACTGATGCAATGGAATAGTATAAAGATATCCTTGAACACCCATGACAAATTAAATGTTTAAGAAGTTAGCTGCATTTCTCAGTGCATACAAGCTAAAATGGAATAATTACTCACGTGTTTCATCTGGAAGGCAGTTTGGGTATTGTTGCTTGACTGCTTCTAAGAAGGGTTAGCTGGATTAAGATAGTAACTGCAGGACAGATTACCTCCCTTTTCTATTCTCTGTGTTCAAGCCATTGTTTGTCCTTTATTCAGTAACTTTCTCACACTTACACATCTGAAGAATTTTGCAGAGAATTGCATTGTTTATATCTCACAGTATGACCCAGCTTCTCACATTAAACAGCAGTCCCTACAGACACACCAAAGTCAAGTTTAATTCATACACATTTTGGCTTTGAAAATATAGTGGCACTTACTCTACCTGCCTGAGAAAAACCTGGCTTTATTAAAAGAGCTAAATCTTTAACTCCTGTGTATTAGCTTCAGCTTAAAAAACAAATGTATAGTTGTCCCATCAAGGAGTTTTGATTCTTGACTCAGAAAGTTTAATATTTCAGTCTAACAGAACTTCTACTATAATAGAAATTTCATTTGTTTGCCAGTTGGGGTTGATCTAAAATATGTTCATTTCAAGAAAATACTTTTTTTGCTAGCTGTCATTTCTGTAGCTACTCCATTACTACAGAAGAAGGTCAAAAAGAAGATAAAATGAACCACAGTCTGGATTATTAAGAGTTTTCACAGGCAAACTTTTAAAATTTAGCCCAGCTATGAAAGTTAATTGAGTCTCCTTGGAACAGATGTGAAGAGATCCAGGAATGCCCAGCCCACTGCAGGCAAGCCAGAAAAACATCTTATCCTGGAGCTAACATACGGGATGGTTAAAAACAGATTAAGATGAAATTCTGGTTCCCCACAAAAATAACTAGTAAAAGGATTTTGCATGGGGGATTACCAGAGGGCTGAAGAGAAGGAAAGTGCTCCTAAGCAGGAGGCTGGGTGCAATGCACTTGTGTGGTTTGGACTGAGCCCATTGCAACAAAAGCATAAAGGGATCCCACTGGCCTTTCCTCTGTTTCACCCACTCACTTCGTCCCAGGAACTCTGCCTCCTCCTTGCACTCACATGCACAGTGCCACTGGGCCTCATCTGCAGGGCACACAGGAAATTTCACTCCTCCACTTCATGGCCTGTTTCTCAGACCCCTCCATGCCTCCCACATCATGTGTGCATTGCATCTGGGGCCTTCCACAGGACCTAAATGCTCACATTTCTCCAGCTGTTAAGCACTGTAATCTTTCCAATATAGATGAAGTGAGTACAATGAGAGGGCAGTCAGCATATAGCTCCATGTCATGATGCAGCACACTTACCCTTCCAACCAGTGGTTAATGCTGTGACTTCAACTCTGTAAATCTCAGTAATGAGCACTTTAAACATCCCTGTCAATGGCCATCTGAGCAGTTTAAGTATATGCGCAAGTTGCTGTCCTCTGCTTGGGCAAATGGCTGCAAACATCTGAGCTTTAGAAGCTTTATCACCAGAGGCCAGTTGGAAGAATTACTGGCAAGCACTGTGGGCTGGGTACGGATAAGCAGGTCTCCCAGTCTCAGAAAAGGCCCTTTGTACAGAGGCCAGTGAATTATAAAACATTAAGCAGATTCTGGCTGGGAATGCTGTGTACTGGCAATGACCATTTTTGCCAGCTGCAGCCAGTTCACTTGTAATGGTTTTGTTCCATCCTAATAGAAAAAACGAGAGTCCTGTAGCACCTTAAAGTAACAAATTTCTTCGGGCATAAGCTTTCGTGGGCTCCAATGCACTTGGACAGATGAAAGCTTATGCCCAAAGAAATTTGTTATTTTAAGGTGCCACGGGACTTCTGTTTTTGCTGTACACAGACTCACACAGCTACGCCTCTGGAACTCATCCCAAGAACGTGATCTTTCACCTTTAAGCTGAATGATTGCTTTCAACTAAAGAGAGAGAGAAGGTGCTGCTCACAACACTGTCATATGACAAATGAGGTTCCAAATAGCAGTATTATTGGGGAAGAATAAACTTCATAATCCCTAGTTATTAGGAGCGGGGTTCTTCAAAGTCAACTTAATTAGAACAAGGTCCCATCTTTTTTGTGACTGAGAATAGACATAAGCACACTCAAAAGATGCAAGAAGAATTTGACTAACCTCATGGGAAAACACTGTCTAAATGCCATGCATCAACAATAGAACCTTCTAAGGGAGAGTCATGTTAGAAAATATTTCATTATTTTCATAAGATGAAGGACTCTCCGATAAAGCACATTGTTCAATGGAGCTATGAGTTATGGGTTATTTTTATTTTGGTGAGGATTTTATCCAGCAAGTTTATTAATTTAAAGCTACCTGGCCATTCTCTTCTTGGTTTCATCAGTGTAAGTTAGGAGCAACACTGCTAATTTTTGTTTAAATCAGGAATAATTTAACTTGTGTAACTGAGATAGAATTACACTCCATCTATGCAAACCATCTTCTACTATAGAGCCTCTACCTTCATCCCCAGGTTTTCCTCCCTTCCACTTATTCTGGGTGAAATCCTGATGTCAGTGAAATCAGAGGCAAGATTCCCATTCACGTCAGTGGAGTCAGAAATTCACTTTCTGCCTTTCCCCCCCCTCGTATCACTGAATTTGCTATCCCTGGCACAATGTCTTTAGTAATTACGAGAAGGAGAAATATTAACTTCCTTTTATGAACACCAAAAGCAGGGTGTTTTCTATAGTTTTGCTGCAAGACTTTGTTCAAAAGTTCTGTTAACATTATAACTGACAAATGTTTAGTCATTTTAAGCTGTTTAATAGAATCCTGTTCATGAAATGCAAAACTAGTAAGTTACAAAGTGAAGATATGCCTATTCATCATTTAAATATTACTTTAGAAATTCTCCATATTATGTAACCATTATCACATGAAACAAATTACATTAATTCAACTCTGTTTGCTCACTTAACTACTCATAAAATCAGTTCCAAATTTCAGGTTGAGCAGGCAACCTGAATTCTGTCCCTTTTGTACATATCCAACACAAAACCTTTAATTATGTGATCATATGCCATAATACAAACTGAAGTTATTCTTGCACATTAAGGAGTGGTATAAATACTTTACATTTCACAGAAGTGTCTTTATTTTCAAACTATTTTCTCTACTCCCTTGCAAAAAACAAACAAAAAAACCAACACACCTGTCAAAAAGGCAAACTCATTTTTCTCCTGTTCTATCATTATCTATAATTTATAGTAGAACATAACTGATCAGGATGAATACATCTTTAAATCTTTTGTATTACTGAGGGAGACTTTTGCCCTCTGGGATGCCAACAGTTAAAGGAAAATCTATTTAATTCTGTTTAGACTTCTAGGCTAAAGGACTACATGAACCTGAATGTGAAGCTTGGAGGCCTCGGCCCTGACTATGAAGCAGTCAGAGAGAAAGTAAGTGTCATAGATAGCATTTTGTCTGCTTTTTTATGTTGCAGAGTTATGCCCAGTAAGCTGACATAGGAGGTAATGAGATGAAAACACAGTTGATAAGGTAACTAAAGACTGCTTGGTAAGTTATGCCTTTAAGTCAAGCTAGGTATTAAATGCCAAAGGAGACAATTCTTCTGAGTATCTGGAAGGCAACTAGTATGTAGGTGGGCATTACCGTCAAATAAATAGCTGTTATACTGTTTTCATCAAGCATCTGTTAACCACTCCATACACAAATCTATCGAAGGCAACAAGACATGAAGATCTCCTCTACCAGCTAAGATAAATAGAAGCTAGGTGCTGTCTCTCATCCATATAACCACTATTGCTACAATTCTATGGCCACCTAGCACATTGTACCTGTCACATGGCACCATCTCTTCAGCCTTTTGAATTTTTTCAATCACAACACATATAAAACACTCAAACATCCAACTACCTGTGCTAAAGGAGACTCTCCATTCATTGTTAACAATATAGGGCTTATAACACACAGTTGAACAATTCTGAATCATCCATTAGTATACATTCACAGCCAAATTAGTGCAAAACTATTGTGACAAAGTTCCTCCTCTACCTTGGTGGTTCCCACACTTCCCTGTAGCAATGAGTGTGTTTCCCTCAGGCCTCCAGACCTGGGAAAGGTCTTTCACCCCCTTGGGCAGGAGGTTTATTTCCTTCCTCCAGTCTTTGTACCTGTGGGGCTCTTCCTGAGCCACATTCTGCTCCTTCTCCAGATCTTTTTGCTTTCCAACCACACCTTGCCTCCAACCAAACCCTGTATCTGGGGGGAAAGCTTTTAACAAGTCTTGAGCGGGGCCTTAATTAGCTCCAGGTGTGCTAATTAACCTGGAGTAATCACTGCTCAGCTACAAGGGGAAAAGGGACTTGCTCAGACTGGGGCTAATATATTGGCTTTCTAGAATTCTCCAGAAACCCTCTAGTCTGACCCTGTCACACTATGTATAATATATGCTAGATTTCACGATATGGTTTGCACTAACCCACAGGTAATTTTCATAGATCAGAACAGACCATTGTCATCATATAGTCAAATGTCATGCATAGCACAGGCAATAGGATTTCCCTGAATTAATTCCTTCCCTAAAGATCAGTAGCTGTGGTTGAACTAGAATGTCTTTCAGAAAAACATGCAATCTTAGGCCTTGTACACACTACAAAGTTATTGCAGGGTAAGGTTCCTTACCCCGCAATAACAAACACAGCATACATACACAAATGCTTCTTGTTGCATGGCAACAGCCCTCTTGCCGCGCAACATGTAAACTACCCAAACAAGGGTGGTAAGGCTTACCACAGAACAACCTGTGTACACGCTTGTTCCGTTTTTGACAGCCTCCAGAAATGTCCCAGAGTGCCAATCGAGGGCACTCTGGGACACTCGAGCTGTCAAATTTGTTAATTTTACTGCTCTAACAGAGCAGTGAAATAGACAAATAGCGGCTTGAGCCTGCCGCTGGAGCCCCGCTGAGCCCCGGCTCCGCTCCAGCCATAGCCAGCTGAGCTCTGGGCTCAGCTAGCCAACAGCAGCTGAGCCCCGCAGGGAGCCCCAGTCCAGCTGAGCCCCAGGGGCAGGACTGGGGCTCAAGCTGGGAACAGCACCTCTGCCAGCCTTTTGGCTGGCAGGGCAGTGCATGGTGAGATAGGTACCCACCATGCATTGCTCCTTCTAGCGAAAATTCAAAGGAGTGCTGTGTGGATGGGGTAAAGCGTTATAATTATAACGCTTGCTTGTCCCGCAATAACTTTTATTGCGGGACAAGCCTGTAGTGTGTACATGGCCTTAGTTTTCAATGTCTGAGAACCCACCACAACCATTGGTAAGTTGTATTAATGGCTAATTATCTTCATTGTTGTTTGCCAGAAGCTGGGAAATGGCAATGGGATGGATCACTTGATGATTAGTTGTTGTGTATATTCCCTCTGAAGCACCTGGCGTTGGCCACTGTCAGAAAATAAGATTCTGGGCAAGATGGACTATTGATCTGACCAAGTATGGCCATTCTTATATTCATTTAAAAATATACACTTTACTGCTTGTCTGTATTTGCCTAACTTCCAATCATTAGATCTTGTTGTACCTTTGTCTACTAGATTAAAGAGCCCTTTACTATCAAACTTATCTTCCTCACACAGGTGTGTACAGATTCTGCTCATGTCACCCAGTAACTGACTGTCTGATAAACTAACTAGATTCAGCTCCTTGCGTCTATCACTGTCAAGCATGTTGTCTAATCTTTTAATCAAACTTGGGGCTCTTCTTTGAACCCTCTCCAGTTTTTCAATATCCTTTTTGAATTATTGACACCAGAATTAGACACAGTATTCTAGTAGCTGTTACACCAGTGCAAAATACCGAGTTCATGTAACCTTCATATTCCTACTCAATATTCCCATGTTTACATCCAAGAACCACATCAACTTTCTTAGCCACAGCATAGCACTGGGAGCTGATGTCCAGCTGGACTAGTCATCATGACCACCAAGTCTTTTTTCAGAGGTAAGATAGAGTCCCCCATCCTGTAAATACGGCCTACTTTCTTCATTCCCAGATATTAACTTACATTTGGCCATATTAATACATATATTGTTTGATTATACCTAGCTTGGCAAGTGATCCAGATGGCTCTGTAACAGCAAGCCATCCTCTTCATTGTTTACAACTCCTCCAATCTTTGTATCACCTGAAAACATACAATTATTATTGGTAAAGTTTTCTTCCTAGTCATTATCAAATAGCATAGAACCAAGAACAGATCTCTGAGGGACCCCACTAAAAGTCAATCAACTGATGATTCTCCATTTACAATTACATTGAGATCTATTAGCTAAGTAGTTTTTAATCCATTTAAATAGGTGTCATATTGATTCTGTATCATTCTAGTTTCTTAATCAAAATGTCATGTAGAGCCAAGACATCTAAATGTGTGACATCAACGCTGTATTGTAGTAGCACATCCTCACCTCATGGTAGCAACTTGTATCTGTAGGGATTCATGGCCTGGGGTCATGCAAAGACGGCACGTCCAGGCACAGCTGGATGACCTCGATGCATGATCACAGGCCATGAATCCCTACATTATCTGGCAGCAGACGTGCACGTAATCTCCCATGCAATCTCTCCTTTGGATTTACAGTGGCCTTTCCTAACCTGTCTTCTTCTCTTCTCCTGACTCCCCCTCTGGCTGTTCTGTGCCTTGCCCTTCAACCAAGTCACATAAAAGTCTGAACCCCTTCCAGGGTAACAAAAGCAAGTCCACACATCTTCAAACTAATGGCCCTGTCAGACCTCTCAGGCTTTGTTGTAATTCTCTTTTTGGCTCTACCTCAAGCTCCTCCAGCAGGCGCCTGACCTGGTCTAGTAGTCCTTCCTCAATTATTTCCTGCTTATTAAACCCTCTCCTAAGGCTTTTCTGGGTAAGTGAGCTCTGTCTCCCGGGAAGTCTCTCTCTAACTGATCTCCCTTATATGGAGAGGTGGCTTTTGGGGTAGGTGAAGCAGATGCCTGCCTCGGACCCCAAGCAGTAAGGGGCTCCTTCACCTACCCCAAAAGCCACACCTGCCTCCTGCCCTACAGGACACATGGTAGAGAGACAGGACCCAGGGAAGTGGGGGGAGGGGTTGGGGCCCTCAGCAGAGTGCCAGCACTGTGGGGGTATTTTGGGGCCCACAGGGGGGCAGCCATGGGGACCTGGGGTCGGCCATGGGGGGATGTTGTGGGGCCGCCAGGGCCAGGACCAGGACCCGGACCCTATAGGGGGCCCCGCAGTGGGCCTTCACCTAGGGCCCCAGATAGCCTAAGGCCGCCTCTACTTATAAGTCTGCTTATAAGACCTGACTGTGCCTCCTCTGACCAAAAGTCAATTAGTTCATCATCCCCCAAGCACAGAGCATGACTAACTGGGGTTTTTCCCCCCATACCTTGCAGATTATGGGGGTTAAGCCCCCATTACACACCTTTATCAACCAAATTTGTAATCTCATAAAAAAAGATAGGTCAGTTTGAGAAATTATTTTCCATAAGCTCATGTTGAGTTGCATTAATTACATTATCCTCTTTATTAGAGTCCCATATCAGCCATTTCATTCCACTGTTGTGTTGAGGCTCTATGTCAGACTGACACGTCTACAATTACTGAGGTCATGTCATGTAGCTTTTTTTAAAAATTGGCCCAATACAAGCATTCTTCCAGTCTTCTGGATATTCCCCAGTGTCCCCAGACTTGTTCAATAACAACATTAACAGTCAGATTTCTTTTGATGTCATGGATATCTGCCCGGAAATCTCATGTACACACACAAAAAAGTGTATAATAGAAGGAGAGAGAAATGTATTTTTGATAGATTCATCCCTCTAGTTTTGTAGTTCCCAGAAGCAAGTATCCATTAAAGGAATTTTTGCCTGATGAGTATCCAACTGAAGATAGTATAAATGGTTTTGTTCTCCCTCTGGTAGTTGAAGTGTAACATGACTTTAACATGGTTGAGCTGCACTATCATTCGTAATGCAGAAGATAGTCTTATTGTACCTTGAAAAAGAAAATGAAAGTAAACCCAGTAGACAAGTTTCAAAGGCGTAACCGTGTTAATCTAGTTAAGCAAAACAAACAAGGAGTCCTGTGGCACTTTTATAGACTAACAAATTTATTTATAGCATGAGCTTTTGTGGGAGAAAATCCCACTTCGTCAGACACTTTGAAGATGGGGCCATCTTCAAAGCATCTGACGAAGTGGGATTTTCTCCCACGAAAGCTCATGTGATAAATAAATTTGTTGGTGTTTAAAAGTGCCACAGGACTGCTTGTTTATTTTAAATACAATAGAGTAAGTGCAATAGAGAAGTAGCTGAATGCACATTATCCACAATTAAGCAAACATCAGATGTTACTGTACCGAACAGGAGATAATCTGAGAAAGGGTATGAACAAAAAGTACCATTGGACCTGTTCACTGCCCGTGACTTTACAAGTTACATTCAGCAGCTGTACATCTCAAATGCTGCAGAACATATCCCTTGGACTCTTGCACACCATGCTAAGACAGCAACTATTCATTTTTATAGAGCGTCCTTCTCAGAAATATTGTGGAGCCTTACACAGCTGAAATGATAAAATGATCAGCCCTTTGGAGCAGTTTAAAAGCTACAGTGATTTCTTCAGCTTTGCAGTAAATGAGGTAGATTGCCCATCTGAAACTGGAATAGGCAGAGAGTTGCATTGCTACAAAACATCCTTCCTCCATATAGGAGCGAGCTATGTCCCTTTTTAACACTTGTATAGCTTGTTGTGCCAATAAAGTGTTATCGAATTGCAGTGGGGGAAAAAAATTAAATGTTGACACCAGCTCCTAACTGGGGCAAACCAAAATACTTTGCTGAGTCTGAGAGTAATGAATGGTTGGAAACAGAGACAGAAAATTGTTTAAATAAATGGACCACAGTCCTAGTTAAATGCAGTAGAAGGACTTTAAAAATCAATGCAAAATTGGGCAGGTAGGTAGTTGTAACCATTTTAGAATGAAAGTCATATACTGAAACAGCTATGTGCCAATAAAGATGGAAACTGCTGTGTAACCTTCAGGGTGGGCTAAATTCATTTAAATTGCCCTTCTCCAGTGCCTCACAGAAATACACCCCAACCCCTGCGGGAAAAGGAGCTGGAGACCCAGGATCCAGTCTGTACAGGGCTCACAGCGAAGCTTGCTCAGAGCTACACTCACACATTAAAATACTACTAAAAACAAACATAACAATGAACTTTATTAGCTACTAACTAAATGAACCTTATCCTAAGAAAACAAACTACAATTAACCAAGAACAATCCCTTGCATGAAAGATACCCAAGAGTCCCAAAGTCTGTGTGGAGTTCACCCAACTCTCAGCTACAGTCTCTGTTCCAGTGTAGAAGCTTGTCCTCTTCTTTCTTTGCTGGGATCCTCTGTAGCATTACATGCAGGCTTTCTCTTCTCCTCTGCAACCAGCCCTCAGTCCCATATGCATGTCTGCAAGGTCTGGTGCAAATGACTCCTTCACATGGAGAAAACATCTTGTTCACTCCTGGCTCAGCTCCTCTCCAGAACACTGAGCACATGGTCTCTCCTCAAGGCAGCTCCTGCCTGCTGTCTGCTCAGGCTGCTGCTCTCCAGTCATCTGACTGATCACATCATACCAGCAGGGTACACTGTGGAGCATGCTCAAATTGCTACCACACCCTGCCTCTGGAAGTTTCCAGTTGTGGGTCACTAATCTGCCCAACAACAGTAACCCACCCTCAGCAGGTCTCTCAGAGATAGCCTTTTCAGGCATATGGGTTACAGCTGCATTTTCAATGAGCTGCATTCTAGACAGACTACAGGAAGAGCTCTTAAAAATAAGGAGTTATAGTAATCTAACCTTGAAAAGCAAGATTAAGATCTTGCTGAGCAATTATCAGTGGCATATATCTATTTTAAACAGCCTCGAAGACCTAAATGGGAAAGTCCAGCAGTTAATTAACTGGTCCATCAAAACTTTAAATAACTATAAACTTTCTTCTCTTGCCAGACAGAAAAGTTAAATAAGCAAAAGGAATATGCAAAGCAAGTTAAGGAGCACAACATGAAGAATGTTGCTATTGCACAGAAACCACCAGCAAAACCTAAGATGAAGTCATCATTATCAAGACATAAGGTTGGCCTAGAAAGCATCTCATTAGAGGGACTAGAACTCCCATTAGGGCTTGAGAAAGTGGACTCTGCAAGTGTCTGTAGCGCACAGAGAACCGTGCAAATTTAAGTCCTAGAACAATTTTGGGTTCGGTGCCAGAAGACAGAGGTTTTTATTGTCTTTTAAAACAATCCCAGCTACTCCTAAAATAGAAAGCTCCTCATGGTCAGTTACCTATTAATTATTTTTGTACCATCCTCATTGTATTCCTTCTCTTGTCAAGAAATTTATCAGCCTTCAAACTAACCAGAAATGTGATTAGCCAGGGACTCCATTGAGGTTAGTAAGCTGTGATTTTAAAGACTTCAAGAGTATCTCAGCATCTTATGTATGGTTTTAGGCCTTTTTGTAATGTCATTTTTGGGGGAGGACAGAGAGATCTATTACAGAACACATCTGTTTGGTTTTTTTAAAAACTTGACACATTTAAGCTATGGAACTCATTGCCACAAGGCATCATCGAGGCCAAGACCTTAACAGGAATAAAAAACAGATTTGATATTTATAAAGGCATGTGAGAGTATAGAAAGGTATTTATAGTAAATACTATTTTTGTTCTAAAAAGTTTTGAAATGGATATAAACCTGCATGCTTCAAGTCATAAGACAACCTCTAATTAATGAGGATCAGGAAGCAATTTTCCTTGGAGCAGACTATTTGATAACTGCAGAGTTTCCTGCACCTTCCTCTAAAGCAGCTGGTACCAGTAATTACAAAATGTGGGATTAGACCATTAGTCTGCTCTACTATGGAAATTCTTATGTTCACCTGCCATTTTAAAAATATTTATTTGATTGATTTTACTGTAAATTTCAAAATTCTTTCAATCTTTGCATTTTTAGGCTCTGGAATATGCTAAGAAGATTCCTAAACCAAAAACTTTCTCAGCAAAACAATCAGATGAAGAACCAAAAGAGGAAAGCATTCTAGCACATACTTTAAAAGGACAGATTTTGCCTCAGATTTCATCCTTGAAAACTCTGCAAAACAGACATGAAATAGAGAAGCAAGCTGTGGCTGCTTTCAAAGCCCTTCATATTTTATAAGAAGTTTGCAGTGATTACGGAGCTGTACAAGACAGATGATATCTGTACTGTTTACATGGTGCATTTAATTCCTTAGTTTTTCCAGCTACAGTATGCCAGGAGTCCCCTACTTAAGTAAGAGTTTCTACCATCACAAAACTGATGTGAAAACCTTTTGCAATCAATCTCCCTTATTTTAATCCAATTCTATGATAGCCAAATTATATTTTTTTAAATGTAAACAGTATTTTAGAACTGTGGTTCTTTTTGCTCTCTTGCTTCCTTCCTTGGAAAGTACGGATTAAGCTGTTGTATCTTTCTGAGCAGTTTATCCAAAAAGTCTGGCAATTTAGGTGCCTGCAGGGTTCAGCAGGACTGTTGTGAATTGCAGTGGAGCCTGAAGCTAGAACTAAGTACTTTTGTGTATCTAGACCTGTGTGACCTATTAGCCTTTCCCAAAATGCTCACTCATTTATGCTGTGAAATAAACTTACAGAAATTTACTAAAATATCTTTTTTATATTTTACGTAATGAATTTTTAAAAGTATTGCCATCAAATCTAAAAGCAGTCTGACTGTGTGTCAGTCACTTGTTTTGTCTTAATAGAACTTGAACTTGAAGTGAAATGAAATGAAAACAGGAACATTTCCATGACGTTGACTGAGCCATCGACTAAAGAGACATGAATTAGTGATAAAATAGGTCTGTCCCAGGTTTCCATGAAAGGGTGGAAACAGGTGTTAGAAATGTTATTAGCAGTGTTCGGTTGAAGAGCCCCATATGTATATACGGTGCTTTCCAAACACACAAGGCATAGACCCAGGTCCAAAAGAACTTACAGCCAGTTTTAGGTAGACAGGTACCATACAATGGTAAAATAAGAGAAACCAAGATGGCAGAGGAAGATCTGTGGAGTAGGCTTCGCTTACAGAAAGAGGATTAAGTAGGAATCTGAAGAGAGAGCAGTGGGGATTGATCCAAAGCTCCCTGAAGTCAATAGAAACACTTTGTCTTCTGTGGGCTTTTAGTCATGGCCTGGGAATGGTAGGGTATTCCAAATATAGTGGCATCATGAATAAAGTCATAAAGCTGGAAGAAGGTGGCAAAGGGAGTAATAGAGAAAATTTGTAGGTTCACTGTAAGTAGGAGGAAAGAGAGTTGGGATGTGGACCAGGGCAAAATTTGGAAGGCTTTTTAAGGTGAGGACAGAGCTTGAGCTGAAGCAGAAGTAGTGTGGCTGTCTATTCAAGCTGGGGGACACAGTCCCAGCTGCAGTGTAGATATACCTGAAATATATGCACAGTGCCTAGCACAAGGGGATCTGATCTCTTTGGAGCCTTTAGATGCTACCATATAAAAATAAACTAGCTAAGAGATACAAGGAGGAAAAGATATCAGAACAACAGGAAAGGAAAATGTAAAATGACTGTAAACTAAAAAAGGATTGTGACCCGCTCCTGGCAGTAAAGTTAAGCAAAAATTGATTTGCACGTTTTTATATAATGTAGTAATCTATAATTTTTAGACATTATTACAGGTTTGGGTCCTTAAATTAAATCTGGCACATCTTAACATTACACAATGGGGGGGGGGGTGACGAGGAGGGGGGCGGGAAATCAACTGTATTTTATTACCTTAATGGCAACATTTTCTTTCTTTAAAATGAAGAGGAAGCTGTTTGGCAGATTATCCAGGAACAAAGTCAAACTAAAACACTCCCAATAATGAAGAAAGTAAAACATGAACCAAACACAGACCATCAATAGAGAGGCAAGAATTAATTATGCAATTGTTGTTTCATTATTGGTTAATGATTCATACTCACATACATCACAGTAAGCCCAGGAGTTCAGAGCCTCATCTAGGGAGAGAAAATTCAAACAAGTAATGGCTCTTCATCTAAACAATCTGTTATTAGTCAGGAGTAGCTTGAAAATGCACTAAGAAATAGAGTACAACACTGAGATAATCAAGCATTACACTTTTGGTAGGAAATGGCCTTTAACATATTAGTCTAAAATAAACAGATGTGATTCTTGTGATGATTCTGTTTCTTTAACTCAGTAAATGAAGAATTAGATCCACAGATGAAACATGATAAGAAAACATACAGCAAGAGAGTTTTGGAGAACACGCGCTAGAAATCGCTTCAAAAATAGGCAATTTCTGCAGGTTCTTCTTGGCTCTTCGGTTTGTTTTCATCATACTTTGTCCAGTAGAATAAATATGGAATCATGATCCCAGCTCCATAGTTATGATTGAAATCAGGTAGCCCTATTTTTATCCCTATGCCTGAAACATTTAACCATGAATATTTGGCTTGAAAACTACCTGATTTACTCTTAGAGCAGTGGTTCTCAACCTTCCTAATGCCGCGACCCTTTAATACAGTTCCTCATGTTGTGGTGACCCCCAACCATAAAATTATTTATATATGTGTATTTATATATGTGTTTTCCGATGGTCTTAGGCGACCCCTGTGAAAGGGTCGTTCGACCCCCAAAGGGGTCCCGACCCACAGGTTGAGAACCACTGTCTTAGAGCAAAGGAGAATTTTCCTGACAAGTTTGAAAAGCAAAAATAAAAACAAAAATTCCAAAATTTACCCAGATTTGAAATTATGACCAGTATCTAAAATTTCTTTGGATCCAATTAGCTCCCAAATGCCTAGTTACTACCCCTTCAAACTTTCTACACAGTTAAATCTCCTTGGGTACATCTGCACTTGAGCCTGAGGTTGACTTAAGGACTGTTAAGTCGACCTACAGACCGCGGCGTCCACACTGGGCACTTATTAAGTCGACTTAAGCCAGTGTAGATGGGGGATAGCCCTTAAGTCGACGTAATTGGCCTCCACGTCCCCTCACAGAGTTCCTGGCCACTCTTCCGTCGACCTAGCACCTGCCAGTGTGGATGCAGAGCTGTGGACTCTCTAAGTCGACTTAACAAGGTTGACTTTTAAGTTGACTTAAAGTTGATCTTGGTTAAGTCAACTTAACAGAGCCTCCAGTGTAGACGTACCCCTTGAAAACAGTTGTGCAGGTTAAAAAAAGAAAACAAGTTGTAGTTAAGGCAAGTCATTAACGATCATTATAGTTAATCAAAATGGTTATACTATATGAGTGGGGTGCAGGTTCATGGACTCCTATCTGGCCAAAGCAACATTTAACCTTATTCAAGAAGGTGGAAGGGTTAATTGGGGAATACAGGGTAGAGAGTAACAAAGAGAGTCCTGTGGCACTTTTAAAGACTAACAGATTTATTTTTCGCATGAGCTTTCGTTGGAGAAAATCCCACTTCATCTTCAGTCTCCATGGATGCACTGAGTTTTCTGTAAGAGGTAAACATGGAAATGACTTCCAAGAAATATTTTTAGTCTTACCAGGTTAATTCTGGATTTTTGAATAATTGGATTTAAACTCCTCCTAAACTGAAGTTGGAGGTGATGTCACAAGTTATCAGGAAGACCATTTTGCTTAATATGTGCAGGCCATTGAAAGACTCCAGTTGCCTTCTGTGGACTTTAAATCCCACTCTAAATTATTTAAATCAATCAATCTATGCCCTCAAACATTCAGAAACCAATAGCTCCTAGAAGTGACAAGGGGTTAAGAGTCATGCCATATGTCATTGGAGAGGTTGCTTCCCCTAGATTTGAAATGAGGTCTCAATCACATAGGCCTCCATTCAGCAAAACACTTCAGCATGTGCTTAAATGCTGTGTTGAATGATGACCTTAAAGCAGTAAGACTTAGAATTCTTTTGATCTCTTTACCATAAATATTATGGCATCATTGGGGGACACAACATGAGAAAATTTTCTGCATAGAGGTTTGGTTCAAGTTGTGTGCAAACATTTTGTACTTCAAAGTACAGCAGTCGGCTGTACGGTTTTGCAGCTTTCAGTGGATCCAGGACAAAATTGCCCACTCCTTGAATTTTGGATTTGCTCCCTCTTACCTCTTGGACCTTCAACTCTGTTTATGCTCCGGGTTCAGGTTAGACAGACATTTCCATATCATATCAGCTATAATTGCTGTTCTAATTATATATTTTTTTAATAAAATGGTAACACTTTGAAGCATCTCTGATGAAGGACATAAACTTGTTGTCTCTGCTTAAAAGTGATAATCCTCCTTTAATACAAACCTGAAGCACCTATTTTTAATGGAACTTTTAGATGAGTATCAAAGAGCTATTTACACGGATCTAATATTTTAATTAGAGAATATTCTCAATTTAACCCATTAAACCCCCTTTGATGCTCTCCATGTTTAGTGTTTAGCCCCAGATGCTAGAGATAATGAATGCTGGACCTTTTGATTTAATGAGAATTTCTGCCTTTCTAGCTTGACTCCCTTTGTATCCCTTCCCCCCTACCCCTCCCCACTATAGAATTCAGTTAATTGAAGGAGTCTCTTACCACCACACATTAAGGAGTCTAAATTAGCATCCCTTTTCTGATTAGAAAATGCAAGCAGACATTTTCCCTTTGATCTCAGGATTGAGTTGAAGTAGGCAACAGCCCCCTGAAAATGAGCTGATGGCCTTATTATTAGGCTAAAATGCAGATGCGTCCATGTGTTGCAAAATACTTAATGTCTTAATTGATCACCTTCCCTACTGTTTGTCATCCTAGTACCCTTTATAGCTCCTGTAAATTAGGGTTTGGGGTTTTTTAAATAGTGATCTTTTAAGGAATACCAAAGGGCACTCCCCAATTTCCCCTAGCCATCTCCCTCTCCCACCATGTTAAAATGTGATCAATAAGTACAGTCATTAATAGGATGCTTCCCTGTGGCAAATAAATAAAAAGCACCACAAACGTGATCATCTTCCAGACCATTTGTATTTTTCCCAAGGTGAAATTTGAAAAGATGTTATTTCCTGTATGTGTGCAAAGGAAATCTTTTGATCTGCTTTGATAGTAATGCAAATTTTTTTTTTTTTGCACTGAGCAGATAACAGGGGTACAAAAGGGGCTGCACAAGTAAATGATGAGCATCCATCTGCTTAAAAGCAAAGGCCAAAACTTAGTGTAATTCAAATTAGAAAGACAAAGAATTTAAGACAAAATTGGCTTGATTTTTGCATTAAGCATTCAGGACCACATTCATGATAAGTAGACCCTTACTGTCATGTAGTCCCATGGATTTCAATATGGCTATGCCTACAGGAAAGAGTACTCAGCATGAGTATGGGTGGTAGAATCAGACCCTCAATCAATTCACCACCATGCACCCGAGACTGATTCCTCTGGCTCTGTAGTGTAATGGCGGGGAACGTTGGAGCAACATACCTCCTATGGAACTTTCTCCAAGATAATTTCATTCTAGACTATAATAAAAGATGGAGCCTTGCTCTCCAGGGGTAGGTCTACAATTGCACCTTAGGTCGTCTTAATGACGCTTGAGTCGACCTACAGAACTCCGCATTCACACTGGGTGCTTCTTAAGTCGACTTAAGCACTTCCTTAAGTCAACTTAATAACTCCACCTCTGACGGTCAACTTAATGCCTAAGTAGACCTTATTAAGTCGACTTAAAGCCAGTGTAGATGGCTATGTCTACACTATGGGCTGTGTTAAGTCGACTTAACAAGGTCGATTTAAAGTGTAGACGCTCTGTTAAGTCGACCTAACAAGATCGACTTAACAGAGCCTGTAGTGTAGACATAGCCCAGTAGCCAGAGGTGCTTTGAGTGGCTGCAGTCACTTAATAGGAGTTGCCTTGCTGAGGCTAGCCTATCTGAGTGGTATTTACACTAAGGATATGCACAGTATCTCACTTAGTCCCCCCCCTCCAAAATAAAATGCATCAAATCTATCTTTATTTCTGGAAGATATCATTGGTTTCATGCATATGTTATAGGGGCATAGATATCTGGGGTTCGCTTTTATGTAATGACACTTCCTACTGTTGCCTTCATTTCCTTCAAAACCCTCAACATCTCTCTTTTTTGGTTTCTAAAGGGTAGCCATGTCAGTCTAGTTCAGCAAAACAAACAAGGAGTCTTGCGGCGCTTCTGAAGACTAACAAATGTATTTATCGTATGAGCTTTCATGGGAGAAAATCCCCAACCCAGTGCAAATTAGAGAGGGACACCTAAACACCACCCTATACTGAAAACCTACTGATCTCTATAGTTACCTACATTCCTCAAGCTTTCATCCAAGACACACCACACGATCAATTGTCTACAGTCAAGCCCTAAGATATAACCGCATTTGCTCCGATCCTTCAGACAGAGACAGACACCTTCAGGATCTCTATTGAGCATTCTTAAAACTACAATAGCCACCTGCAGAAGTGAAGAAGCAGATTGACAGACCCAGGTGGGTGCACAGAAGTCAACTACTACAGGAGAAGCCCAAGAAAGAAAACGACAGAACACTACTGATCATCACCTACAATCCCCACGTTAGACCTCTACAGCACATCATCAAGGATCTACAACCTATGCTACACAACGATCCCTCACTCTTTGAAGCCTTGGGAGACAGACCTCTCCTTGCTTAGAGACAGCCCCCCCAACCTTAAACAGATACTCACCAGCAACTACAGACCAAACAACAGAAACATTAAAGCAGGAACATATCCCTGCAACAGACCACGTTGCCGACTTTGCCCTCATATCTACACAGGACCTAATCAAGCCAGTTACTCCATCAAGGGCTCATTCACCTGCTCATCCACCAATGTAATTTATGCCATCATGTGCCCAAAATGCTCCCCTGCCTTATATATTGGACAAATAGGACAGTCTCTATGCAAAAGAAAAAATGGACACAAATCTAACATCAGAAATCACAACATTCAAAAACCAATAGGGGAACACTTCAATGTTCCTCCTCACTCCACTGATGACTTGTTAATAGCTGTGCTCAAACAAATGGTTAACAAATCACAGCTTCAAAGAGTAACTGCAGAATTGGAGTCAAGTTCCAAAGGGGTAGCCATGTTAGTCTACTGCAGAAAAACAGCGGAGTCCTGTGGCACTTTTAAAGACTAACAGATTTATTTATTGCAGAATTGGAGTTTATATGTAAATTTGACTCCATTGCCTCAGGGTTAAACAGGAAGTACAGATTCTGTTCTCAGTACAACAAGTGATTTGACCTCACCTTTCTCTATATGCTGTTCCCCAGTGTTTGAATCCCAACATCTATTCTGATTTGCTGTTAACAGCCTGACCTGATCCTGTGTCATACATTTCCCTACATTTAATTTCCTCCCATTCTGTAAGATCCCCATCTTCAAAGTGTCTGACGAAGTGGGATTTTTTCCCATGAAAGCTCATGTGATAAATAAATTTATTCTTTAAAAGTGCCACAGGACTCCTTGTTGGTTTAAATGCAAGGAAGTGTAAGTCATAGGATCAAGTCAGACTGCTGCAGCAAATCAAAGCAGTTGCTTAGACTCAAACAGTGTGGAATAGCACATTAGAGGGAGGGGAGGTAAAGGGAGAGAGGGATCCTATGATCCTATAAAAAGAGGCAAAAAGCACCTGTTGTAATAAGAAAACGAACCAAAATCCCTATTACCTCTTACAACTGGTGATTTTGCTTCCTTTTTCGCCCCCCCTCCCCCCCCCAATATGCTGTTCCACACTCTGAGGCTATGTCTACACTTGTTAATTTAAGTCGACTTTAAGTCGACTTTGTTAAGTCAACTAAGCATGTCCAAACTTAAATTTTAAGTTGACTTTCAGTGGACCCTACAAAGTCGACCTAGAGCGTCCACACTGGACTCCTAGGTCGACTTATAGGGGCTAGGTGGACCTGGGACTGGTCCATGGTGGCAGGGGGGGCACACTTTGCCAAGTGCCAGGGGGCTCAGCCTTTGCCCCATTGTACCTGGATACAATGAGGCAAAGGGGGAAACGGACCCTGGCAGGGCATAGGGGCAGGGTGGGCAGGCCTCTGCCCTGCCCTGTGGGGGGGCATGCCAGGCTCACCTTGTGCCAGCCACCCTGGCAGGGAGGGCAATGGGGGAGTCCTGGAGAGCCCTAAAATCGACCTAGAGTCGACTTAGGGCTACTCCACGTCTACACTGGCTTAAGTTGACTTTAGAAAGTCAACTTAAGCAGAAAGTCGACTTAAAAGTAGGTTTAACAAAGTCGACTTAATTTTTCCTTAAGTCAACTTAAGCAGCTGCTTAAGTCGACTTAAGGAAAGTGTAGTGAAGACGCAGAGTAAATTAAGTCGACTTAAGCAAGCTTAAGTCGACTTAATTTACAAGTGTAGATGCACCCTTTGAATCTTAACAACCACTTTCAATTGCTCTAAGTTTGACCTGATCCTATGACTTACACTTCCTGCATTTATTTTCCTCTCATTCTGTAAATTCTCCATTTTCAGGTGTTTGACAAAGTGGGATTTTCTCTCATGAAAGCTCGTGCAATAAATACATTGTCTTTAAAAGTGCCACAAGACTCCTTGTTTGTTTTTCTCCTTTTCGGTGTTTTCCCTCATTGGGTTTGATTTTTATTGGCAAAAAATACTGTGCTGTGAAGCTAAAAAAGTGCCTGAAAAGTAAATCCACATACTAATGATATTAGTTCCATATGAAGATCACTTATTTAACTGAACGGGCAATAAATTTGCTCTATTTTCTAAAACAACATTCATTAATGGAGTCGTCAGATTGCCAGTGAAGTCAGTGGAATTACAACTAGTAAGACCATGACTGAGGCTCATAAGCTCTATAATAAATAATAATTTGGCCTAATGTTTATACGTATTCACATCTGTAAATTGGCACGCAGATCTAAACTGAATATGGCCTCCTTGCACAACTGTTGCATGTCATGGTGAGACAAAAATACAGAAGCCTCAACAGAGTAGGACAATTCATTTCACAGGGAAATAATGGAACATACAGAACCAAATTCATGCCTGCCTTCAACAGAATTACATCAAGGATAGATTTGACTCAGATTGGAGGGTTTTTTTAAGAAACAAACTAAACTATTATCCCTTATGCTTAGTAAGTGAGTTCCAGTAAGGAATAATGCTGTTAGCCTGTGGTTTCCAGCTTATGTTAATAGTGTTACACCAGTGATAAACTTGGCCCACTGCCTTACAAAATTATATTGATTGTGAATTATTATGAAAGAAGATTTTTCTGACCTCTGGAGAAAGGTTTCCCCAGCCTTAAGTAGTGAACAGGACTAAAGTATCCCAGGCCCATAGAATTTCGACTCTAGGTTCTGATAGATTAAGCTTCTGGATCCTAAACAATTCTATGTAATCTATATAATGTAAATAGTAGGCTCCAAAATGCTTGATTGAGAGAGATTGTACCATCCCGTCATTTACACAAATTTGGCAGCCCTCAGGCCATGCCCCATCATCATAACAGTATTGTAGAATCTTTGTAGTTGGGGATTGGGGAAAATATATATATATATATATATATATATATATACATATATATATATATAATTATCTAGTACCCCTGCTTGCCCACCACTGAGTAATTGTCTGTACAGTATATTTTTCAATGCTTTGGCCAATCTAGTTGCCACGTGTTTCAAACAATGTATCATCCGCCACTTTCCTTCAGAAACAAATTCTGCAATAGATACTTTCCTATAGTGATCCTATTTCCTAATAACCTAAATACTCCATGCACAAAAATATATGAGGATGTGAAGTAGAGAGCAATATATGCGAGTTGATTGGGCTACAGACAAGGCATCTTTGAATGTGGAGCGGTGTACAGGGACAGTAAATGCAAAGTGAAGCTCTACTGATGACAGCTGGCAAGAATAAGTTAAAGAAGCTTGCCTTACAGAAGAGGCCTGTTTTGAATGGGAGTGCAAGTGAGCCAAAAACATGGATACAGCAGATGCTAAATAAGTACCCAACAGCTCATGGAATCACTGATCATGAGTGCAGAGTGGGCAGCTGCAGGTAATGCCATATGGTTAGTTTTCCATGAGGATTACTTAAATGAATTTGCCTTGCTTCAATACCAGTGGAAAAGCCATCATAATGCATAGCAATGGTGAATTCAGTTCCCTTTGCAGTATCAAAGCAACTCTTAAGTAGCCTTAGTGATAGCTAAGTCAAATAAAACACAGTTCAAGTGGCTTGCCCAAGATCATACAGAAATACAAAGATATAGATCGTAAAAATCAGGAGTCTTTCAAAACCAGCGTCTAGTTCTAGACAAACACACAAAGTCCTGTGGCACTTTTAAACACTAACAGATTTATTTATCGCATGAACTTCTGTGGGAGAAAATCCCACTTCATCAGATGCTTTCAAGATGGGAAGATGCAAACTTACAGAATGGGAGAAAATTAAATGCAGAGTCTAATTTCCTCCCATTTTGTAAGTTTCCTGTCTTCAAAGCGTCTGACGAAGTGGGATTTTCTCCCGCGAAAGCTCATGCGATAAATAAATCTGTTAGTCTTTAAAAGTGCCACAGGACTCTGTTTGTTTTTCTGCAATAGACTAACATGGCTACCCCTCTGGAACTTAATAGTTCTAGACAGAATGCTTCTCATCTTAAGCAAGTAGAACCAGAGCTGTTATTTGCCCTTACATTCTTTTTTAAATCCATTTATATGAGTAACTTGAATGACTTTAGTTGGGACTGTTCTAAGCACCATCCCTTCCAATTCAGCTGGACTCTTTGCTTCTTTAACTGAAGCACATCTCTTTTTGTTTTCTCCTTTTCCTATAGAATGAGAGTGTTCCCACTCAGGTATTTGCGTACAATAATTAAATTCCTCCTTGACCTCCTGTTTGCAAACTGCACATGTTAAGCTTTTGAACCCGTTCCTCAGAGAAAGGAGTAAGGCCTGGGCTTTGTTAGGCACTACCTTAGATGATTTTCTGATCAACTACTTCTGTTACGGCTTTGTTGCTCCAGATTCTCTAGTCTATGCTTTTATATTCAGGTTCTTATATTGCACTCAACAGTGGGCTATCCAACTGCCTTTTGAGGCCTCTGGACAAGATTTTTGCTAATGGCTTTGATACTGCTGTGACATTTGTTGTCTGGGTATTTGAGATCAGAGTATTTGCTCCAAGGAAAGGACGAGTAGTTTGTTCCATCGTTTGTGCCCTGCAGATATACAATAAACATTCTCATCACAATCAAGTGGGTTTTAGAACTCCTGTTAATTTGAGATCCTGTTTGACATGTGCCTTTATCTAGCTAAGTTTTTCAACCTTTTCCATCCCGTATCCCCTACGTTAGCACAGATAAAAGGGGATCATCCCTCCTTTTGACAGTAAAGATCAAGAGTGTGGTCATGAAGCCCTGAAGTCTATTTGTGCTCCTCATCAGCATGAGAACTCATGACCTAGGGAAACTCACTCAGTTCTTTGGCCTCAAAGATAAACCTTCAGAGAAGTAAGCCTTGGATAATTCTTCTCAAAAGATGACTTATTTCTAGGTCTACGTTAATATTGGAGGCTCAGGGGATTGTGGGAACCATTTCTTTAGAATCTAGGAACAGATGATTAGCTCAGGATGATTACTAAAAGGATATAAAGCCATTGACCCCAATTTACATCACTGACTCAAATGAGATCCAACTCATAATGGCCAAAAGTTGTTACCACTGAAGGCCTTAAACAGCTATCTAAAATGAGCTGATATTTTTCATCTCAGAATCAATAAATAAGTAACAGGTCAGTGGCAATACTTCACTTTAATTCTTGCAAAAGAAAAAGCACTGTCTCAGAGGGCTGACAGACATTACTTAGACACATAACTAGCAGGACAGTCATCAAAACACAAATGTCTTCTAACAACCAGTCACACGATAATTACAATTTTTAAAGCATTCTGCGACATATTAACCACTGGGTTGTTACAGAATTTCCTAAAGATAGAAGACATATGCCAGGAAATCAGACCTTTTTTATGGCACCATAATCAATGTGAGATGGAGGTGTGCACCAGCAATGAGAACATCTGCTTTTGCCAAGAAGCTTGTCCAAGAACTGACATGTACTAAAGCTATGTACACACGACAACCTTGTCCCGCATTAAGCTATTGCGGGACAAGGAAAGCGCTATAAATATAGCGTTTTTATGTGTACATACGTGCTTCTTGTATCGCAAAGGACCATTCACCCGTGTGAACGCTCCTTTGCGACACAAGGAGCAGTGCATGGTGGGCACCTGTCCCACCATGCACTGCCCACAGCCAGCCTGGGCTAGGGGGCTGGCTGCAGCCCCCACTGCCTCCTGAAGCCCCGGGGCTGAGCTAGGGGGCTGACCTGAACTGGCTGCCTTGCTGGTTAGGGCCAGCTCCCTAGTCCAGCTGCAGGGGTTCAGGTGGCAGCAGGGGCTGCGGCGCTTAAGCGCACAGCCCCCGCTGCCACCCGAAGCCCCGGGGCTCACCCGAACTGGCTGTCCTCGCCGGTTCGGGCCAGCCCCCTAGTCCAACTCCAGGGGTTTGGGCAGCGGCAGGGGCTGCAGCGCGCAGCCCCTACTGCCACCCGAACCCCTGCGGCTGGACTAGGGGGCTGACCCGAACCGGTGAGGACAGCCGGTTCAGGTCAGCCCCCTAGCTCAGCCCCAGGGCTTGGGTGGCAGGTCCCATAATAGTCAATTTCAATGCTCTGCTAGAGCAGTGTAATTGACAAATTTGACAGCTCCAATGTCCCAGAGTGGCCTGGATTGGCATTCCGGGACATTTCCGGAGGCTGTCTACTGCGGAAAATCCGTACACACGATCACTACCGCGGAACAGCTGTTCCACGGTAAGCCTAACCACTCTCGATTTGAGTGGTTTAACTGTTGCGGGGCAAGAGGGTGTTGCCGCACAACAGGGAAAACACTCGTGTGTACACTCCAAGCTTTATTGCGCGGTAAAGAGCCTTATCGCGCAATAAAGTGATTGTGTGTACATGGCCTAAGTGTAACAGAGGGGTACAACAGAATAAATAACCTTGCCAGGATCAGGAACAGTTCATTTTTCAATATAACAGTGTTGGAAGACTAAAAAGATTTGGCTTGGTACTCTAAGCAGCCAGATTGAAGTCTCTAGGCTGAATTAAAAAATCTGCTTTCCAGGAAGTTATACTCTTCCTAACATGAATTCTTCTTTCCCTTTGTTTGGTCTTTTTTCTACTTTCTTCCCTACAATAAACAATCATTTGCCTTTGTTATCCCCTCTAAGTTATTTAGAAAGCTCTTCAAGGCATCATAAGCTCCACTTATTACATGTTTGTAAGACACCGTGCATGCACATCTTTGCCACTGTATACAAAATAGACTCTCTGGAGCTACAGGTTCATAACCCAGCAAGGCTTTACTAATCTCTTCAGCCTTCCATGATGCATAACAGTTCATCTATTTTAGTGCAGCAGGAGGAGTTGTGAGAAAGGATCTCAGTGGGATGTTGTTTTTCCTGCATGCACAGGAAAGATTGTATGGCATGTGCACAAAAGTATTTGCACAATGTTCTGTGGTCTACATTTCTTCTACTGGTTTGGTCAATTCTCCTAACCCAATGATAGCTGAATTTCAGTGACTAGTGTATGTAAATTACTTCTGGGACTTTCCAATTGTGACGTACTCTATAAATGCAAAGTGGGGCCTCATGTTGTACAAGAGATTGCTGGGTGGACCCAGTGCGTATTTCTAATAATTCTTTGTTGTAGGGCTTCTTTAGTTGAATTCTCTTCTGATGAGGCTAGCTACAGATAGCTGTAGCTTTTATCCCTCATGCCATGTCAATAAAATATAAAACATTTAAGGCAGAAATCTTGAATCACATTGTGGTGCATCATAAAATTGTGCTTTGTAGTTCTATTTAGACCACAGCTAGCTATTATCACTCAAGAAAAAGATCTTGGAGTCATCATAGATAGTTCTCTGAAAACATTTGCTCTGTGCAGCCACAGTCAAAAAAGCTTACAATGTTAGGAGCCGTTAGGAAAGGGCAACAAGACAGAAAATATCATAATGCCTCTGTACAAATCCATGGTACTCCTACATCTTAAATATTGTGTGAAGTTCTAGCTGCACTATCTCAAAAAGATTATTACAATTAGAAAAGGTATAGAGAAGAGCAACAAAAATGATATGGGGTATGGAACAGCTGCCATACAAGAAGAGATTAAACAAACTGGAACTGCTCATTTTACCAAAAAGATGGCTAAGGGGGAACATGATAAAGGTATATAAAGTCATGAATGGTGCGGAGAAAGTGGGTAGGAAGTGTTATACACCCTTACACATAACCCAAAAAGCCTGGGGGTCACCAAATGAAATTAATAGGTAGCTAATTTAAAATAAACATAAGGAAGTATTTGTTCACACAGTACATAGTCAGTTTGTGGAATTCATTGCCAGAAGATGTGTAAAGGCCAAAAGTATACTGGTTCAAAAAAGAATTAGGTAAATTCATGAAGGATAGATCTATCAATAGTTATTAGCCAAGTTGCTCAGGGATTCAACCCTAGGCTTCTGGGAAGAAGCTGGGACTGGATAACAAGAGATGGATCACTCAACAGGTGTCCTGTTCTGTTCTGTTCATTCACTCTGAAATGTTTGGCACTGACCAGTGTTGGAAGAACGGACACTGGGCTAGGTGGACCATTGGTCTGACCCTGTATGTCCATTCTTAGGTTCTTAAGTATTTCTGTTCCTCTATAAGTCTTTGTAGATTTTTATACATGCCAGCTGGACTTTTTAAAGGCAAAATATTCTCCCACTATCCCACCGAAACTCTTCCAGCCCATTTGTTTCAGTAGAGACAAGGTGTTGCAGTGGATCCAGTCGCTGTGGAGGAACTGATCTTTCTGAGAGAGTGCAAAGCTGCTCAGACAGCACACACTGTCCTTCGAAGACTTTTTGTAGCTGCTGACCACTGTATCATGGGGCTAACAGCCTAGAACAGGGACCAGCCTTTTAAACTCTGCCCACTGGATCAGATTATAAAAGGGTTTGCCAAGCACTGCCCTTTCTTAAAGGCCCCTTCAGGTTAAAAGTAACACTTCCCAGCTCTTATGGGGAAGTTCTATAATCTTTTGGCACTCATTCTTTCCCCCTAGAAAAAGAAAGTAAAAAATATTCTATGGTATTGCCCTCCTTTCCCACTCAGGTAAGTGATAAATCCTTCAAATGCTAACCACATTCCTTACGCAGTGACTAAGTCCTCAGAACAGTAACGCCGCTTTAATCAGATAGCTCCCTGTGAGACACCCTATTCTGGAATAAGTCACTTTATTCCAAAGTAATTAATGCACACTCAAAGCACACTAATAATTCTGGAATAAAATCACTTTATTCCAGAAAAGTGTCCATAGGGGGAGCTATTCCACAATAGCTATTGTTCAATTTCTCCCATAGGGACAAACCCAAAGTGGGTGAAACAGTTATTTATCCCGTCCCATAAACATACCTTATGCTCTACAGACAAAGTCTCAGCATGACCCTGTTGTCAGTCTGCATTCACAGCTGAGTCATCTGGTCTCACAGCTGGGAATGGTATTCTCCTTAGCTACCCACAAAACTAGCTGAGCTAGGGAAAGATAAGGAGAATGCTTAAGGCAAACCAAAACCGAGCCATTCTCAAAGCAAAATAAGCACATCTACTCAAGAATTTGCACTTGTTGAATTAAATTGGTGCCAGCTTGTGTGGAGACAAGACTGAAGTGAGCTTGCAGTGCAAACTAGTAGATGGGGGGGCGGGGTGTTTTGGGTTCCAGCATGCTTCAGTGCTCCTTATTCATGTGCATCTGCCCTCCCATTAACACCTCATTAGGGCACTTTTAAAGACTAACAGATTTATTTAAATCTTTTTTATTTAAATACATTTATTTAAATAAATCTGTTAGTCTTTAAAAGTGCCACAGGACTCTTGTTTTTCTACACTAGACTAACACGGCTACCCCTCTGGAAATTGACCTCATTAGGGCACACACTTGCAGAGGCTTGTCTTCAGCTTGCTGCATTCTAGCCATTAATTCTCTGTAGTCTATTCATGAGCACGCAGGAAGGGCCTGGTGGTAAGACTTCTCAAGCCTCATGATGACAAAACATAATTATAGCTACCAGTAATGGTCAATACACTCAGCTGTCAGGATGAGGTCCTAACAGTCTTTGATGTCTTACTTGATGTCAGCGTCCCTCTCTCCTCTCCAGATAAGCCTGCCAAGTCAGAGTCAAATGTATGCAAAGGGAGGACGCTGTAAAAGAAGCACTTTCACTTTCACTTTCCAGGGCTGTCTATCTAGTGTCTTTCACCAACACTAAACAAAAACCTAGGGTCATGTCAAGGATGAGTCCGGAGAAAATTTGCACCACAGGCCTGCAGTATTTGCGGCGTTATGATGCTACAGTCAGACGTTTATAGCAGGCTGTAACCAAAAGCCATCTTTTCCCAGCTGACACTTCAAATTACTTCCATCCAAACTGACCACAAAGCCCCTCAAACAAAACTTGGGGGGAAAAAACCTTTATCACCAATGTCCTTTTCCCAATATTCATCCAGTTTGCAGTCAGAGTCAAAACAATTCAGTCTCCTTCTCACTTGCCCAGAAAAAAATAGTGGGAATGACTCTTCCTACCACTGGCCCTATCTATTATAAAGGACAAGGTAGAGCATATGCTGCCCTCCTTCCCAGAACTTGTCCAGGTTGGATGAGAAAGGGGAACCCCACCCCACTCTGGAACACAGACCTCCTGCTCCAGGGCTATAAAGACACTGGTAAACCTAGAATTTTTCCAGACACCAGCTGTTACCCCAGACCATTTCCTCTCTTTCAGCATTTGCCTCTGTCATCCTCTGGGTCTCCACCTATCCCAGAACTTCTCAAATTCTTCTTCCTCTGGCTTTAAAGGCCCAATAAACCTTTACAGTGCCTAAGCAAGCAAGCTATAATTGGGATTACAGTGACAGTAGAAATGTTTCTTCTTTTGTTAAATTCTCTGGGAATGGACTGTTTCTATCACATGTTATACAGCACCATGAAGACTGCTGGGGCTCAAGCAATTATAAGTAATACCTCATATTTTCACTCTCCTCAGTATGGTCTTGCTACCCCCACACTACAAGGGAAGACTAGACAAGCACGCTTCTCCTTGGAGTCAATGGATGCTGGAGGAGCTTTGCACCTGTATCAGTCAGCCCTACCATTTGGAGTTGTGTAGACCATTACTAGGTTTGATTTTGCCATGCTAGTTATATTTGGCTGGTGGACCTGCAGTAATAACTGACTTTCCTTTTAATTTGATTGCAAAAATAAAATAATAATAGGCAAAGGTGCATAGGGTTGAGGCTAGATGAGCGTATTTTGTGAATCATAAATGTGATTTAGTGGCAAAATTCACCCCATGCAAAGAGACACTACCTAGATATTGGTTGAATCCCATTTATACATTATTGTGGGTGTGTTAATTGCTCATGGTTCTTTTTTGCAGTGACTTTCTTCCCTAGGTGACAAGCTCAGACAGAGTGAGCTAATGTTGGAGGAAGACTGGAACCAAATTATTGCTATACACTCAAGTGAAGTAGACTGTATATCCTCAACTTGCTGCAATGGCTGCTTAACTCTAGTCATACGTCATTAGCAAAGTCCTGTGCATTGTATTGAGCTCATACACTTGGATTTTTCCATGACAAGCATGCCTATTATTTTTTGTGGAATATTCTAGACCAGGGTTTTTAACCTTTTTTTTTCATTTGCACACCCCTAAAACTTTCAGATGGAGATGAGGACCAGACCCCTTGGAAATCTTAGCCATAATTTGCAGGCCCATAAGGGTTTGTGGTTTCAGGCTGAAAACCACTGTTCTAGACCTTTATGTATGAAGGACCAAATTCTGGCATGTGCAGAAAAGTGATTCTCAGTAAGTGGAATGTTGTCTCCTCCAATCCAAGCCATCTATGTGAACAACAATGGCTGCTCCACTGACCATCTGCAAGAGGAGCCACAGAGGGGCATGATGGGATGAAGCTCAGGGATGTGTTTTGCATATTTATGGGCACATATCCACTACCTATGCTCACATTCAGAGATTATGCCTGCTGTGGGTAAAATTCATCTACATATAGTGGCAGGGGCTACCACCTGCAAGCATACACGTTCACGTTTTGCAATAGAGAGGTGCACTAGCTTTGGAGATGTTTGCCTTAATGAGCTTGAAAGTCGTCACACAGCACATGATAGACCATCAATTGTTTATTCAAGGGGTGGAATCTGGCAATGCCAGGCCCAGGGTTAGGTAAACAACATCACACTCTTCGTAAAGGCAAATAATCATTTTGAAAATAGCCAGTATAACTATAATTCTTAATACAATGTTGCCCTCAACTTCTGTATTCCCCTCAACTTCTTCTGTGCTTCCTGTCACATTTCCTATAATAATCCGCACTGCACTTTTTCCTGCCATTCACTCTCTCCATAAGAGCATTAGGAAGCATAATAAATGTGTCTTTTCTTGTTCACACAGGAGCAAAATTAGTTCTCACTACAAGTGAAAGAGCCATGCCTACAAATGTAAAGAATTCAGAATTTTTTAATGTCACTCAACATCAGTCTATTTTATTTTTTGAATGATCACTTCTGCATATTTTCTCTGAATTATCTCTTCTTTCTGTTTCATAACATTCTTTGTTACTAATTTATGTTACTCATAAACCATGAATAGCTGTCTGACTAACCAATACTATGATTTAAAGAACAGCTGCAAATAAAGACATTGGCATATGCTTTCTTTTTACTGATGACATTGGTTGTGAAATCTGGTTTCTAATATACTCTTGTATATAGCATTTGTTAGGAGTTAATGTTATCACTAGAATGGTCTGCAGAATATTAATAGTAAAATGTAATGCTATAGCAGTTAGCTCCTTGTTAATGCTATTTTAAATAATTAGATTGTATGTTAAACAAGGAATCTTGTGGCACTTTTAAAGACTAACACGTTTATTTATTTTGTTGCTGTTTTATTCACATTTTTATTAAATGTTGGTGGCAAACACAGACACACCAACTAAAAAAAATATTTCTGCAGCCTAACATGATACAAATATAACATAAAAACACTAGCAAATTAAATAGTAAATGCCCTGAAATAGGAGAAATGAAATATATTTTCCTTCTTAGTGCTTTGGTTTAGGTATTTCTAGAAATCAGTGATTATAAATACATAATAAATGTTTCCATTCTAGCTGATATCTCGTACTGACACTATTCAATGCCTTTTCTTATAGCCAGAATAGCTGGGGTGATTGTCTAAAGAACAATAATATATTCTTGATTTTACCCTTTGAACTATAATCTTTAGGGAGCTGCATAATTTTGTAGCAAAATATTTTGACTGAAAGTCATTAAAGAAAATAGTTTTCTTTGATGTGTTTGTAGATACAGCCCTTCTCCCCCCAAAAACCCACTCATTGTCAGGATGTTGTCCAAGCGTGATCTTTATTATTCTAATTATACCACAAAAAGGGAGGGAATTTACAAATTTAAATAATTTATATTTTGCACATGAATCAGGGACACTGATTTTTGCAAAAGAACAGCATGTGTTACAGTCTAAAACCCAAAAAGTGCTAAAGACTGCCAAAAACTAAATCAACTCTTAATTAAAAAAAAATAAAACCGATTACAAAAATAAACCTAAGGAGACACTGAAATGGAATTTGGAGTGTTTCAACAGAAGTGGTTTGAAATAGAACATTGAAGAAGACTTAAGAAATTAATCTTTCTTTATATTTCTTTGAGCCAAAGCCTTCGTTCTATAGCAAATGTTTGTTAACAAGCCTTGCATCATTCCTTCTGGTCAGTGCATGATACCAGAAAATGTTTTATTTAGCTGGAAATTCAAGATATTTCACTGCAAGGTAAATAACTAAAAAGCAAGCCTGAAGCACCTGTGAAGGCTGTTTTATACACAACTCTGCACTGCAGGATGGATGTGCAGTTGGATAGCTTGATATGTTTCAGGACACCAGCTGAAGATGTAGGTTTAAAACCGCTGGACAGTTGTAAACTGCAGTAGGATGCAATTCGGCCAGCGTGCAATCGCACGGAAACATGAATCAGAATTTAAACTAGATTATGAACATCCTCTGTAAAAACAAGAATATTCCCAAATTGATTCACATCAGGGAACGATTAATAAGTCATACTTCAGAGGCAGGTAAGCTGTTAATGATATAAAATCAATTCGATTTAGTTTTTCTGGGTGTCTTAAGAAGAATCAAGTTGATTAGCAATGCCTTTACCCCCTTTATAAGCTCGGAATTATATAAAATGTATTTTCTTACCTGTTTCTTTGGAAAAAATTTAAGCAATTCACTGCTTAAATAGATGCATTCGCTGGAATTGATCTGTTTTTACCTGGTAATGTATAATAATAATAAGAGAAATTGTCTAGATACACCGCTAAACGTCACTGCATTGGGACTGACAAGCTTCGCCTCCCTGAAGTCGATGCAATCCTGTTTAACTCTGGGCACCAATATATTCAAATAATATAACCGGTGTAGATTTCATTGTAAAATGAGAAATACTTAGGAGTGGATAAATGTTACCCATGCATTTCGAATGAGACCGAAACTTTGAAATATAGGGCAGTTATTTGCTATCTTTTTATTCGGTTTCCAAAACAAATGTCAAATTTGTACTTGTCTGAATGAAAGTGGTTTTACCTCCCCTGTCTACACTGTGTTTGAGGGACATACAACCTCTTCGCCGAAGGCTGCTTACCCTTCTGGCCACGAATGGGAAAAGTCTACTTCCGAAACAATCGAGTTGCACAGGGACTAACGAACTGCGGTGTGCTGGTCTTCGTTGACCCCGTCGTGTCAGCTAACTCGATTGTTCAGAAGTCGGACTTAAACACACCCTTAGTCGTGCCGGCTCAAAGGGGGGCGGCAATGAACCGGTGTGAGATGCTCTGGAAACAACCGCCGCGGACAGATTCTACGGGCTACCAAACGCTATAAAAAGGACGGCTCGCACTGTAATTGGGTATGTTTACATCCTTCCCCAGCTGTATAAATATATCCTTTCCAACCAGCCCTGAAATACTTGCCGGCCCCAGCACTCGCCGGATAGACCAGGGAGTGCTGGGGCCCCGGACAAGCTTTTTAATCGACGCTCCTACCGAGATCCCTCTGCCTTGGTCACCGGGCGGGGGATCGCGGCTCTCCACGCTCCGCAGGCGAAGCCAGAAGAGCGGATTGGATCGGGGGCCTCCCGCGGGCCCTTCGCCGGGTGGGGAGGGGACAGAGGTGTCTATATTAGGTGCGGAGTGGCGCAAATATCCCCCTCCTCGATGATGTCCACCTCGTCCTCGTTCTCCTCCAGGAGGAAGGCGGGCTGCTGGCCGGCCTTGCGGAGCTCTGAGCTGGCTTTCTCGGTCAGTTCAGGCTCGCTCGGGCTCTGCTCCAGGCTCTCCGCCCCGCTGGGGTTCTTGGGATCCTCCTGGGTTTTCCTCAGTTGCTTTTTGTGCTTCATTCTCCGGTTCTGGAACCACGTTTTGACCTGCGGGGAGGGGGGCCTTTAGCACGTGCCCCAGCTCCCCAGGGCATCGCGTGGAGGACCTATGGCATTAGCACGTGCAACAGCTCCATAGGACGCACTTTCCCCCAGTGCATGGAGCATGTATGTCAGTAGCATGTTACCCAGGTCCCCACAGGTCACCTGCACCCCGGTGCCTGGCATGGACACATATGTCAGTAGCATGTGCCCCTGCCCCCCCCATAGGCAATTTCACCCCAGTGCATGGCATGGAGCACGTATGACAGTAGCATGTTACCCAGGTCCCCAAAGGACACCTGCAGCCCAGCGCATGGCACGGAGCACGTATGGCATTAGCATGTGCCCCAACTCCACAAGCGGCGACTCCACCCTGTACTTTGCACGTCCTTAGCAGGCCAGCCTCAGCGCGGGGCCCCTTGTCTCAGCCTGGCACACGCGCCGGCCAGCACAGCTGGAGCCAGCCGGGGGGCAGCGTGTGCATGTCCCCAGCCCTGGGTCGTGCAGAGGGGGCGGAGCGCAGGCCGGCGGCAGGCGGGTACCTGGGTCTCGGAGAGGCTGAGGGCGGTGGCCAGCTCCACGCGCTCCGGGGTGGACAGGTAGCGCTGCATCTCGAACCGCTTCTCCAGGCCGGAGAGCTGCGCGTCGGAGAAGACGGTGCGGGCCTTGCGGCGGCGGCAGTGCTTGCCCGGCAGCTCGGCGTGCGGGTGGTGCTGGAAGAGGGCGGGCACGGGCATCCCTGCAGCGCGGGGCACAGGGCAGACAGGCGGTGGGGCGGGAGCCCGGAGCCGAGGGGAAGGAGCTCTCACGCCTGTCCCGCCTGAGCGGCTACCCCTCGCCTAAGGACGGGCCCCGCACCAGGAGCCTCCCCCGCAGCCGTGGGACCCTCTCTTCCACCTGGGGCAGCCAGCGCCGGGGAGAGTTCTATGGCCCCGGGGTGAGCCTCGCCTGCCACGCGCCCCGATCCCGGGATGGGGGGTTCCCGGGGCTGGCTCGGTTTCCCCAGGGGCCGGGCTACTCTAGAGTCCAGGCTGGTTTCGCTGATCTCTTTCTCCGAGCCAGGGGCTGACATCTCCCTCCCGCGCACACGGAATAAACTAGGAGGGTGCTGTGAGGACGTGGGACAGCCGCTCCCCCGCAACTCCTCTGCGCTAACTAGTTCCCGGGACCCCAGCTCCTCGCTGCACACGCCGCTTCTCTCTCTCTCTCTCTCTCTCTCTCTCTCTCTCTCACACACACACACACACACTCACACACACACAGAGAGAGAAAGAGAGCCCTGGAAGCAATTTTTAGGTAGCTCTCATAAACACGGTGCGAATTTCCAGTTTGCTCGGCAGGTGGAATTTTAGTCTTGTTGCAGTTCAGAAATCTGGAATAAATTCAACCATTACTTAAATAATAGAGATGAACGCCCGTGTGCAAATACGTACTAATAGAAATGCACACATAGAACGTGAGCACAAATACACAATTACACAAACATGAAATGGGTGCAGTGATGTGCACATAAAGTAGAGGGCTAGTTTTAGAGAGGGGAAAGGTTAGCCCAACTATATTTTGTTTCTTTGTCTCTCTAGTCCGATTACTAGACTTTTTTCTCTCTACATGTGTTTCATTGCAAATTATTTCTAGTGATGGGAGCTAAAAGTAAAACCAACTCTTGCTTTCCGTTTGATCATTCGCTTTTGGGTTTTTTGGTATGATTTTTTGTGTGCCTCAGTTGCTCTATTAGATATTTTGAATTTTTTAAAGCTTAATCTAAGGATTTTATTCATTTTATTTTAGACAATTTGGTTCAATTTATCCTCCATCTTCGGTGCAGCTCTATACTGGATTGATCTCCCAGTTCTGTGCCTATTTTAAGCAGGCACTTTTTCTGAAAATCTAACTTGACTACTAGCTACACGGGAGACGCAGAAAATATTTACCATCTGTCCTGCGAACCTCGGAAGGAAATGACTAACAGATTAACTGTTCCAGTTGGACACGGAAAAGGTCAGATCGTAACATAATTTAACTGTTTTAAGAGGACAATCTTTTAGGTACATGGCCTAAGAAATAATGAAATCTTCCCCAGAAAACTACGCAGATAAATCCCTCAAAATTTTTTGGCACTAAATAGTAAGTAATCGGATGCATTTCTTGCAAATAAAAAAGGTGCACAATAATTTGAAATAGCTTGGCAATCGATTGATTTTTTCACATGCATGAAACTAACAGAGTTTGCTCTCTTTTAAATGTGCACGCTGCAAAAGTAGGTCAGAGCTGCGTACACCAATCTGTGAACGCGACTGGATTTCTGTTCCCTTCATTTTTAAAGCAGAAAACATTCGAACCCTAACTAAAGATTCTCTCGAAAAAGTGAATAAGCCAACTGATTTTTGTGGAGGGAAGGGCAGACGTCAGATTTCTAGTCTCTCACAACAGGAGAACTGCAGCGTGCCTGCTATTTTTTGCTAGGACGTTCAGTAAATTCCTACATTTACAGGCGATCGCTAAATCCACTGAGGCTGTTGATCCAGGGCAGGGAACTAGAATAAACCTGTAGAGTCTGATTATTATACTCGTCCCCCAAAACTGTAGCAGCGGCAGGTGTGTGGAATCTACCTAACTGGTGCCATTCCTTGAATGAAACGTGGCCCTAGCTAGGAGATGAACCCCCCCCCCCCCCCCACGCCTGCGGTGATGGGGAATGAGCTTCTCGCTAAGACTGGCTTCGCCTGTCAATACACTCCCCACTTCTACGGCCAGAACAAGGCCAGGAGGGCGGACACCCAACTTACCCGAGGTGGTTAGGAAGTAGGGGTGATGGTGTTCCGGCTTGTGGAGGGCATGGTGCGGATGGGGTGCCAGGATGGTCGGTGTGGGCATCAGAGGGTATCCATAGTCCAGGAGAGGAACCCTGGCGGCTAAGGGGCTGGAGAAGTGCTCTGGTGGGACTTCTCTCAAGGGTTTGGGCTTCTGGAGCAAAATGTCTTCGATGAAGAAGGAGGTCGGCCTGGGAGCCGAGACGGGATGCACAGGCGAGGTAAAGTTGAGGTTCATTTCCCGCAGACGGCGGGGACAACACTGGAAGAAAGGGCGCGCAAGGAGAAGGAAGGATGTCAACCCCGCTGGCTGAAAACCCGCAGATCCGAGGAGCCAGAAGAGAAGATCAAGGTGGATTTGGGCGGCGTGGAGGAGATTTGTGGAAAGGGGGCTCTCCGGCGAGCCAATGGCGCACCAGCTGGGCGGAGGGAAAAGGCCCCCCCCCCTTCGTGTTACCCAAATTAATTGAGAGGTTGGAAGGAAGGGGGCGCTGGCCAAGGTACTGAATCGATCCATTAAAGGGCCGTGGCAAGGGAGGTGCAAAGCCATTGGGATGGTTAGTTCCAGAAAGGGTTATGGGAAAGCTGCTGATGGAGATGCTGAAGCAGAGAGAGCCCAGGTGTCTCACCCAATAAAGAGAGGTGGTCACTTTGAAATCGCAGGTGTTTCATGCTGCCATCGCTGCCTTATTAAATATAGGCCGGCACGTTTAACCGGCTCTGCCTCAGTTATGTGTGTGTATGTAAATGGGAGGATGTGCTTGCGCATACAGCGCCTAGCACATGCAGCTATGAGCCCAGATTGGGGGCGCTGCCCTCCACCTCAATACAAACCAACGTTAATGTTGGTTCAGATGGAAATAAAAGGCCAGATCCTCCGCTGGTGCAAACCACAGTTAACTTTAATGCGCTGAGGTCAGTGGTGCGACATTAATGTACAGCTGCGGAGGTTCTAGCCGTAAGACTCGGAGTTTAAAGAATATTTCCAAGGGTAGGTGCTTTAGTTTGTCAAAGCAACACGTCTTTATCCTGCGCCAATGACTTCTAGAGCTGGCTGAGATGTTTCCAAGTTTCAGAAATTGACCCAAAATAGACAATTCTTTTGTTGACATTTTCCATATTTTTGCTCACCTTCTCCAACCAGTTCTACGCATCATTTTACTTTTCCGCTGCTGGCTGTTTTCCTCCTGGACCATTTCCTATATTCAGCCGCATCCCCGCCATTCCCAGTTATTATCCTGTGGTGGATTTGTTCCATTTCCCCCCCCCCCCGCCCGTTTGTTTTTTTCCCCTAATCTGTAGCATTCATTTCTCTGGAGTCAATTTGCTAAAATTAGGGTGATACCCCACATCATAGCCGAGATAATTTGGGCTCGCATCTCAGAAAATTGCTCTAATTATTGATGTTAAACTCAGGGAAATTAAAAGAAGGCACTTCTCCTTCCTCTCCTGGTTGTAAGCTCTAATTTGTTGCAATCGAGTTGCCATCACAATTCCAATCACTACTGTTAATAGTAAAAGTGTTTTAATAGAGCCAGAATTCTCGCAACCCATGCTATTAGATAATTAAGAAAGATGTTAGGAAGGCAAGTGCTAATCCTTGGGCACACACGCTGTATTTCCATCTGATCCAGCAGGTAGAACAAATTAATTACCAGAATCAATTAGTCCGAAAAGTAGAGTTCTCCAGAAACTGTGAGCCGTGTCTTCCATATGTATGAGCTGGTAAATGGGAAATAGACGGAGAAACCTTTAAAAGAATAGAAATGGCAATCAGGGTATTTTAATGAACCTGGAACCAGGAGTTTGCGAATGTCACCGTTCCATGCACACGTGGAGGTGTCACAGGCAGATAGAAAGGCAACCAGCGGGATTCGAAATTGTATCTTTCACTCGCTAGCCAAGATGTGGGTGTGTGTTTGTATACAGATATTTTTAAATCACATGTTCTGCCTCTCCGGCTTCTTTTGGGCCAAATCTTGCACTCCTTTATGAGACAAAAGTCTAGATACACATATATACATTCTAGACAGATAGGAGGGAGAAGACCGCCCTGTATTTACTTCTCTTTATGTTTACACACACACACACACACACACACACACACACACACACACACACACA